>JAPYZN010000128.1:0-54810 GCA_030522865.1 Psyttalia lounsburyi
TGAAATTTCAAAGTCTGGAAATCTCGGATTAATCTAGCATTCCATCTCGAGAACCTTTCAAGTCTTTCAATGGCGCCTGCTGATTCTTCATCAAAGCACGTCTCCCACCCGCAACTCCTTTTCCAACCCTACAATCTCATCTTGAAGCCCCACCCATCAACATTCCCCCCCTTTCTCTCATGTTTCTCATTTCGCCTCTCATCCTCCAGCACTGCTTATACGTCTCTCATGTAATATCCCAGGTACTGTCTTATATTCTAGGCGTATACACCAAGCCAGCCGTATACCTCTATCTTGAAAAGGGTTTCCTGCAAGAGTTTGAGATGCTCGTGAACGCGGTGACGTAGCACACGATGCTAGAAACCGAACGTAGTCAGATGCAAAAGGGGGATGAAACGCAGTGTGCAGTGTGGGTTGGGTATAAAAGAGGGAGACGGAAGGATGGAGAATGGGTTGGGAGGTTTCCTCGAGCGCTGTGCTAACCTGCTAAGTCGTCGTTCTCCTTCGTTGGATCTCATACATACATTAACGTCGCTTGTCAGGCATGCCCGCACTGCTTGGAGACTTAAGACAGGGCTTTCCATCCCACCCCATCCTCTTTTCTAAGATTCTATGCCACCCTAGGAGGCACGGAACTTCTCTTCAAGATTCGCGATGGTATTCTGCCTTGATGAAAATGGCTTCCTCCGACATCTTCAGTGTTTCAGGTCTTATAGACAGTTAAAAGGGGGGTTGGAGATCTTGAAGATTTCAGGGTTGAATTGTCTACTGTGCCTACGGCCTGAGATACCCTCTATCCTTCAGCTTCCGTCCAGACGCCATGCATCCACCCCAAATGTCGAGGAAACGTTTGTTATAAACCTTAAAGCCCCTTCATCTTTCCAAGACATTATGGAAATGGTCCTGGGGTGGGATAACCAATGGGGTTCTCAAGTCATTCCTATATCCTGGGGACCCTTCAAACTAATGTTGCAAGGTTCATGGGGGAGCAACGAATTAAATTAATTAGAATGAGTGAGTAAAGGTGAGGGGATTAGAGAGCACTTTGATCTTATGAAGGTCTCGGAAGGCTGAGATTTGTAATTAGGAGGAAACGGAAAAAAAAATTCCGAGACAATCGTGCGGGATATCTCCACGGGAATAATAATGAATACAACTCGAAAGTATTCGTGAAAATTCCATTTTACTCTGGTGAATCCTGAAATATTATGAGTTAGACAGCTTTAAATATTTACCCTCAATATCTGTTTCCAATTTCATAGGAAACCAGGTATACCCAGTTAGAATTTACCGTCGATTCACCTTACGATCGAACGGAGACCGCCCCCCACCCCCCACCCTAAAACCCTTTCCTCGCAAGGGAGATGCTAATGGAAAATGTTTTAGTAGCATCAGCCAGCTCGGCACGTATCTCTTCGAGGATGTTCGCTGGTTCCGAAGGTGCAGCAGAGAAGGATGCACGTAAGGCTTGAGTCCCACCAAAAGGAAAGAGAGGGTTGAAAGGTTTTCGAGGCGGCAGGGCGGGGAGGCGAGAAATGAGGGGGTGCGGAGGAGGAGGAGGAAGAGGAGGAATAGGTAAAGAAGGTCCCACGGAAAGGTGGAGGTAGGGAAGGAGAGTGAGAGCGAGAGAGAGTGCTAACGATATAATATAAGGGTAGTTCGTGCTGGTAAAAGCGAAATGGGGGGGTTTATACTCGTGTTCTCTCCGTTGGTTTCCCAGGGGCGCCTAGTGCTTACCACCCACGCTCCAAGATGCCGAGGTACAGCTCGCCGTCTGATTGGTCCGTATTATTCAAAATGGCGTCTAAGGTATATAAGATCCTTTAACAGTTTTATCAGAGCGTACCACCGATGAGATGTTTAAGGAGCCTCCAACGTCGTACCGGGGAGGTCTAATCTAAAGTTAGGTTCATTTGAATATTTTGGGGTATCCAGCAGAATAATTGCGCATATTCACTTTTCATTGGGGAATAATGTGATTGTAATGTTGAAATAAAGAGATTTTGGGTTAAATGAAAAAATACTATTCGTAAGTTATTTATTAGGTTTTATTTTGAGGGGCTTGCCCGGTCTATGTTCATTACATGACATGCGAATCGGATGTATCGGATTCTCATTGCATCGAACGATGGGAAAAAAGTATTTTGGGGAACCGGATTTCTTCGCTATATACATTTACGAAGTCTCATTCTTAGGGACTGGATGGGATCAGTTTCAACTTCAACTTCAAGTATTGCGAACCTGTTCGATGCCCAGGATTTATATTACGGGGGGCCTGAAACAGGATAAGCTGGTGGCATTTGATTGTAACATGTATTTCGGGATATGGATTTTAGAGCAGTTTTGTTGGAATCGTTTATGGGCGGGAATTCCCAGGGATTGGGTTTGCGGTGGGATGGACGAAAAATAATTCCCATGAATTTTTATCGAGGGGTATTTCAAGGAGCAGTCGATATATTGACCTCTATGACTTAAAATTCATGGATTTCATATATTGAATTTAATCGCGTGGAGCTGTTATAGAACTTGTAACTATTCTTGACGGAGTCCCCCAGTTCGGCGGATACATGTATCAATTCCCTTAATCTTACGGTTGTGAGTTCAAATTCCAATTAGTAATTAATCCAACCCAGTGCCACGGGCACTCAATAGAGTTTTTAGGGGGCAAAAATAATTTTAAGAAATTTTTAGACAATCAGTTGATTCAAGTGAGAACGACTAAAAAAATGTACGCAATGATTACGAGGCGCAAGCGACAGTTTCAAGCACGCAGGAATTTCCCACCGCTGACCACCAATGCCGTGTGGTTCGCGTCAACCCTCATCCCACCACTTTCATCCCTCTCCCTCTATATACCTCTCTCACACTCACCCCTTTGGCATTAGACAGCGCGAGGTGGTTTGTAAGGGCGGCCAGTTTGTATGTAGAGAGGTCTGGTCCGATTTCAAAACGAAACGAGATATCCTTTCCGGACCCCTCGCGTCTGAAGAGGAATCGAGCAAGAAGGGCTTTTTGGTCAATGAGCCTGGATAAATTGAAACAAGTATATTGAGAAACCTGTCTCAAACCCGTCGATAAACTTGGAATTTTATGGGGTTATAAATACATTGGGAATGGGGTTAGAGAGAGGGTGCAAACATTTTGTGTGAACAATGACTTAAATAATACCACATACGATGAACTAAAATAATCCACCAAATTTTTTAATTCGAGTGAAAATCTACTGAAATCACTCGAATTTAACAATTCATGATTTCTGAAATAGTTTTAGTCCTAAATTTTTTCCTAAATTCCACTCCCCCAAGACGATACCGCACAACCCCCTAGACTCAGCGACATTTCTCCTCAAATCTCGAGACTCCCCAAATGCTGTACCTCAGCGAACTCCACCGAAAGAGCGCCAACCCCCCTTTCCCACCCCATTATACCCCATCCGTTTCACAAGATGCTCATCATCAGCGACTCCATTCCCCCCCCGTTCTCCATGCACTTACCTCAATTCCTCTATCGCGTTCACGTGTCCCGTAACATTAATAATGCGAGCGATGGCGTCTCTCAGGAGACTTCCATACCGGGTTTCGAAATACCCTACCACCCCTTCAGTTTTCGAAGGATGGTAGCATGCGGTACTACGCGCCAGAACTTAGGAACCGAGAGAAGTAAGTTTTCCTCAAATGCTGCGATGGAAATTGACGTTAATGTATCACGAAAGCGTCTCACCTCGCTTACATTTCCCTCGTATTCCCACCCCGTCTCAATCTATATATAACCATTCTGTCTTACTAATACCTTCGCTGGGTGTACACCTCATCCCAACGTACACTCAACTCTGGATACCGTGATTACCATTCGAAAGAACCTCAACATCACTGCTGGGTTAACATTGCTACGAATACATAATTTCAGTTGCATAGCAATGATAATTTAGAATACAGTAACGCTTACCTAGAACTTCACGAGTATAATCTGTTAAAATGCCCCCCTTGTTACCACCAATGGCAGCAACCGGTCTCCAAGATAAGCCTATATTGGTGGCCTAATTGTTCACCATATTTCGTTACTATCGAATTATCTCGTGGAAAAGTAAGGGAGCCCAGCAGTTTTGCATTCTCATGCACGAAAAAAAAAACGCATCTGCCATGAGGGGAAAGGGGGGGGGGGCAGCCAACCCCGTTGAATAGCCTGCGCCAATGGCCTTGCAACACCCTCGGCGTTCGTACTTGCCCCCTCCCCTATTCGCGCCAACCGCCAACGATAAAGAGGGGGGAAAAGGGGGTTGAAAATATTTTCAACTTTTGCGTTGATTTTTACCAGCTGGGGGCACGGCAGTAACTAAGAAAGGTAGAACCGACGAATCCGGCTGGCGGGTTGGCTGGCAAAAGGGGTAGATACTGAAATTGGGTTGGTTCGCGCGAGCGTCTTGACGCCGCCCCTCGAGAAACTCCCCAGGGGTAGTAGAAAACAGGCGCGTTTTCGTTTCTACCCATTTCCCACCTTCTCCTCGTGTGTTACCGAAAGGGAGTTTATGTTGACTATGGATCCCCTCCCGCCCCCTCCCCTACTCGGTATCCGCCGCCTTCTCTAGGATTTTCCTACCTTTCCTCGGCAATTTCTCCGCCTCATGTGCGAGGCCTGCCGTCTTCTGCTATATACCGCGCTTGCTTCTCTGTTTTCCTCGAACGTATTTCCCACTTTCCTCGTAGCCCAGGCTTTTCGTTGGGATAATTTTGACGGGGGGGTGGGTGGCGAGGGGTTGGAGGATGAATTTGGTCGGGGCGAAGGAGCGGCCTCGGTGCTCGCGGCTTGCTGAGATATTAGATTTTACAAGGAGTGCTGGGATTTTCGGAGGGGGTGAGGGTTTATAGAATTTTCCCAGTGGCGGGGATATACTGGCGAGCTAGGAAAAGTTTATTTGTGGAATCATCATCATGACAAATAGTGAATATTTTTAATTAAATAAACCAGTGGATAATTGAGTTGCAATTGAATCAATCAAAGTACATTTTCTCTCAGGTTTCGGCATGATTTCCTTGCATTGGATTTTGGTAAAAATTATCTTGTGGACGAAGGCTCGTTAGATGCCTTCGTGACGTCGAGAATTGATGTCCGTCCGTTGATTATTGCAATGATAAACTCAAAAGGAAGAGGTAATGATGATAAGGTAGAGTTACCCGTGGGGGTAGTTCCACCGGCCGGCGATAACAAATCGACCATATTCCGTGGTCGGCCTCGTATGGTAAACAGCAGAATTATTTAAATTTTCGATGAGTGCTGCCACGTGGCGCCGCGTCTTGGAATTATTGCGGTTGTGAAAAGACGGACTGAGTGCGAAATTTTATGAGAAAATTTCCTTTCGAATCAATTGCCGGGATAGCATTTTTTTAATTGAATCTCAACAATTGCATGTGTAGCAGTGTAAAGAAATTATTGATACACTAATTATCATTGCCAATTGTTATTAATGATTTGTCATCAGGGATTGCGCCACGGATTTTTAATGACCGGAAATGACTGCTGTGTAGGCAGATATCCTGGTATGTTTTAAATTCTAATGACTATTAATATACCTATAATTGAAAGGAATCAATTGATGGTATTAATATAACATGACACACTCGATATATTGATTATGAAGTGGCCCCTTGCAAATAGACGACCTTGATATCGTATCCTTGGTGATGATAGGGTCGATGTTCTCCTTCGGATATTGATATTTACTAACCGGAACTGCTTCCACAACTCGAAGCATTGACCACTGGAGTAAGTTAATGCTTGACCGATTAACCGAGTTTCGATTTCCATCCGTTGACCCTCATTGTCATTGGGGTAACAATAATTATACCATTGCCCTCGGATTTTCCAGTGATTCTAAACGAATCAGTTTTATTATGTGAAATTATGAATTCCGTCCATGTCAATTTTTGTAAATAATTTCCAATCTAAATTGACAGCCGATCAACTCCTGAAATATCTCGAGTTCATTAACTATTTTAACTGTCCAATAATTTATAACATTTAAATTTCTCATATCAATTCGTCAATTTTGCATTCATTATCTTTTCATTATAAAAATCCATTACTTCAGAATTATTTTACCATTGTGAATTTTCATACTTAATAAATGATAAATAATTGCCCAAATTTCTCATCCAAAATTAATCCTCAAATCTCCCTTAGAAATATTCATTAGTCATTTTATTCCCCGAGATTCATATGCATATTTAGATTTATGAAATATACTCAGAATAATAATTACCCACACGGCTTTCAAGTTTGCTATTTCCTTTCCTCGAATTTGCGAGAATGCAGCATAGAAACCCGGGGGGGGGGGGGGGGGGGGGGGGCGGGGGGGTATGAGTGGAAAGAACAGCCTGAGGCGGTAGTTTCCAACGTTGAAGGTAAAGACGACACGACAGACTATACTGGCTTAGGAGTATAACGTTAGACGTGACGAAGTCTCACAGAGCCTAGATGAGACGAGATGAGGAATAGCTATCCGCGGAAATGAGTTATATAACAGGCATGAATTTCTAGAAACTAGTGAGTAAGAGAAAAGAGGATGAGGGAGAGTATAGGTATTGGAGATGATATGCTGAAGCAAGTGTCGCGATTCACTATCATCAGTATCCGGATGAGAATTATGAAAGATGATGAGTTTGGGGCTTTTGCAGTGAGTGAATTATTTGATCAACAGTGTTACAAGAATGATGAAGAACTGGAGTTATGAAAGGATTTTTCTTCTTTTGAGTTTCGGTCAAGATGTTCATATGTAGAATTTTCAATTTGGCAGCTTAAAATTGGCAACAAAGTTCAATGAAGTTCATCATTAACAAAGTTCAATGAGAATCAGCTCTTCAATTTTTCTTTCCATCGAATTGTATTTTTTCTTCTACCTCCGCATTTTTGGAAACGAATGGTAACTGCCGCGCCGTCCTGGAGGGACGCTCATGCCGAAGGAAGGGTGTGGAAGAGGTGGAAAAGCAAAAGGAAAGGCCCCCACTGGGGGGGTAGTACGATGTAAGACGTAGGGGGCGTGGTCTCGGCATTGATCCAAACCGTCCCCCCACTCTTGGGTGCTTAAAAGTACATTCGTTTCCCCCTTTTACCTCCCTCGCTCATACCCCCAGCGTCAACGACGAGTCCGACCCCCCTACCCCTTCTAGTTTTCCCATGCAACCCTGGAGCATACTCACTCTTCTCTCTAACCCGTTTTCCCTACCTCATCCTCCACCTCATCCTCGTTTGCTTCTTCTTCACCTCGTCCTCTACGTTTGCTGCAAGGGGGTAGGGGGTGGCCCGTAAGAAACTGGCAAGAAATGAATATTCATGAGTCGACACTGCCGCCTGCGAGGCTTCCCCAAACCCCCCCTCCCCCTTTCTGCCTCTCTTGCAACTTCCTTCTTACCTCATACCTACCTTGCAATTTGATTTTCATTCTCGTGAGATTGTGGTTTTGGTAGAAGAAAAAGATTGTCCCGACGATTGTACATTTCAATTGAATTTTGGCCCTGTTACCTCAATCATGCAATTTCACTGCTGCGCTCTCATGAAACATTCGATTAGAAAAATATAATCTGAACTTGAGGAAAATATAATGATACACGAGGTAACTAAGTATTCTTTATTGTAGGTTATCATGAAGGCACTGAAAATTTCAACATACATTTACCCACGATTAGAGTACCATCCTGTTTTTTTGTCCAAATCTCCGTAGAATTTTCCTCAAAAGTTCCACCTAAAATCGTGATAATAGTTTTGCTGGCGCTCTGAGGTGCCAGTCGAAACGTGCGGCGGGTTGAATAAGAAGAGGATGGAACGAAGAGCGAGGGGGGGCGGCGGGGGTTACGAAGGGGGCATCTGGGGATACGACGTTTCCAGAGTACACAGAGAGTTTATTCCAACTTGCAGTTGGTGGCAGTTCTCCTCAAACAGGGTAGATTATATTCACCGTACCCTTTCCCGACTCAGTCCCTCAGCAGTTGTGAGCCATGAATGCAACCACTTAGTCCGCGACTCGCGAGAGGCCGATGTCTTCTTGCATATGAGGATTCAGTTTGAATAATTAGGAGGTGCTGCATCATGTGTTTGATCAACTAAAAACCATATTCCGAATTAGGTTGATTGATAATTGTCAATAATCGATTATTCATTCATACATCATTGCCGATATAGTTGGGGAAGGTGCCCTATCTTCATGACCAGCCTCCAGAATGCCATGTCGATGTTAGACAATTATTCACTACCACCTTTCTCAAGATGCTTTAAATCCCGGAATGGGGTTCTTCGAGCCTGATTTACGAAGCTGTTAACGTTTCCGATAAAACACCAGCAGGCGTGCTTGAGGCCCTTCAAATTTTACTACAGCTCTCGCCAATTCAGGGTGGCATCCACAGAAGACCTCCTGTGAATGTCTCCATTCGTAATGTTCATTCCAGAATGATACGATTTCTTGACGGGCAGATGCTTCGCCATCTATGAACACAAGAATTATTTAATGAGTTGGTTGATTATTCTTGAGAACAACAGGATATCTTAATTTTTCATCAGTACGAGTCAACTATTTTCGACTATTCTGGTATCATTCAGATGTCTCGCCTTCTTAATATTTCAGACTATTGAGGTCCATGGAGAATGGTTTGAAACCTGCGGCGGGGGGGAGTGAATGCCGGGACTAAGAGATTCCCGTGGAAAAGGGAAGAGAGTGAAGGGTGACAAGGGGCACGGGGAGAGGATGAGACTCATCCAACTTGGCAACTTTTGGCCGTATTAGCTTTTGTATATATATTACCTCATTTGCGAGAGGAAAGCTTATACTTCTACTCAACTATATGTATATAACAGCTCCACCCCGCTAACCCCCCTCGCGCACTCGCCGCATACTTGTCCTGTATGTTCCTATGCAAGCTACCCCCTTACGATAAACTCGTCCAACCTAGACTGCAGCTGTATTCCTGTCGCATAAATTATCCAACATGGAGGTACTCTTCGTTGCAACCAACTTCATCCGGAGTGAGTTCAGTGGAAAAAAGCCAATGGATGAATTTAAAAATTGATAGGGTAATGAGGAAGGTCCAAAGTTTTCTTCTTGATTTTGTGAGCATGTTGGTTGAAGGCTCTCCCGAGTTGATCCAGTCGTGTCATCAGAAATGACAGTATATGAATAGTCGAAATCCAACTAGAGCTAGTATGGTTGCTGCTTTGGAAATCCTCGAAGTTGCTTTGATTTATAAAACACCCGGTAAGATAGCTTTCTTGGACGGACACGGTCTGCACGCTGACGTATTGGGATTGTAATGAACAATGATAATGAGAGGATGATTGCAACTGATGCCAGCAAATGCTCCGAATGTTGAAAATCCTTGGCTTAGCTTTAATTTATAAAACACGGCGTGAGGCAGTATTTTCTAAACTCTAGCCACATGGAATATAGTTTAAGCTAGACGAATGGTGGATGGTCGCGGGAGTGTGGGATGGGCTGGTGAGGTGGTATGGCTAGAAGCGGCCGAGACTCTGGCGGTGCGAGGAGGTAAGAGGAGGTGAGGAAGAGAAGAGTCGAGGTGGGTAGTTTTCGCGGAGGTTATGCTTTGCCTGGGGTTTCTCTCTGGTGCACCCCTCGCCCCCCTTCTTCGCCGCGTACTCTCAAACCATCTACTCCTCTTTTCCTTCACCCCTTGCTCGTACCACCCCTCTGTTCATAATATCCTGCACGTCAGACTTTGAAAACTCCAACAATTTCCTCCTGCCGCGTGGTTGGTGAGTCGTGCGGGGGATGTTGGGGTGGAGTGGAGGGGGCTGGAGAGCTTTTCGGCCTCCCGTTGGAGACGCCAAAAAGGGGGGAAATAGGTGGGTAGATGAGAGAGATTGAGGATGGGAAAGAGTAAGGTGGGATGGCAACTGCAAGGGAGGTAGAGAAGTGAAGAGACGGTGCCAGGGAGACGAGTTTCGAGTTTACATAAAGTTCGGGTCACATCAATAATTATAAGTAGTGAGGCGAAGGCAAGATGGCGGCATCCTGGGCATGCCACTGGCATATAACTTGCGAGTCATTATTCAAAGCCTTCTTACTTCCCTTATTTAATGTCGAATGTCTGTTTCAGAAGTCAAAATCCGTCTGTCTACCCCCTCACTCATTCTCCCTTCATCCTTCAACACCTCGTCCCTCTGATTTTTTTTTTTATTTCTCTTCTTGGTTGGTCTAATGAGGATGAGACTTTCCGAAGATTCATCTCCTACCATTTCCCTTTGGATATTCCGTTTTCATTCCCAGGGATTTTTTTGACTAGGGTGGAATATTTCTGACACCCCCTCTGAGACACCCAACACAGCAGGACTTGAAATTATTCTAACAATTTCAGTTTTTTTTTTCATCCCGATGAAAACTGGATGAAATTAAACCATCGGTTGATGAATTTCCCCGGTGAAAAATGTGATCACATTATTTGGGGGCTGTTACGGAAAAAGGAGGAAAGTAATCTGCGGTTTTCTTTTCACAGCTTTTTGCGGCTACGAGCTTGGTTACAAGGGGTTGCGGTTTTAAAAGTGAGACTGCGATAAACGGGGCTTGAGTTTATCCGGTTGGATACTGGAATGAATTATTAATGATGGACAATGATATTGAACAATTCAGTAGATCGATATTGCGGTCGTTCAAGCGATTTTTCTTAACTCCCTGACTTAATCATAACTGACAGGTCTATATTTTCTGAGCAGATCAATATCTCACTTTTAGATCGCAATATTCTAAAATCATGATTATTGGCTGGGTAATGAATGCAACGGAGTACAGTTTCAACTCGCAATATTGAAATTATTCACACGACTTGTACTTTAATATTAACAGCGTTGGATGTTTGTCCAGCGGTGGAAAATGGACCTAAGCCCATTACTTCTTTCTCTCCTTGTGGCTGCTGTGGAAAAGTCAGTGGTCAGAGTTGTGGGCAAGTAACATACGAACAGCCAAAGTTGAGTTGTTGAATTCAGCATACCACACTAGAATAGTGAATATGACCGATGTGAAATACAACTAAGAGGCAAGGCTTGGGCATCAGGTGGATTCCGTGAGCATATAGTGCAGCATGTTGAAGAGTTAGGTTGGTAATGTAGTTTCCGGTTGAAACGCAGATCTGGTGTTGGCCTAAACTCAGTATGTCCTCTCTACTATCCTTGCACTGTCTATCTACACACGTGGAAATTCAGAGGAAAATCTAATGTCGAGACACAAGGGCGCTTGGCGCGCTGGCTTCCGCCAAGCCCGCTTAACTTTTAATGCACGTGGATTAGTGCCGGCTGCAAAGGGATGCTGAACTTTGGCACTAATACGTTTGGTCATTAATCTTAGTCCTTGATATTGTCTTTCTGAGAACTTTGATGATATCTCATCATCAGTTGAATTCGGAAAGACTTTCAGGAGTCAGTGGACTGACAATCCTTATTGATCATTGGTATGTTATGTGATATCACATTGGCATATTTTTGTCGATTACATTACCATTATTCCTCTGTTCTCATCCCCACTTGTACAGAGTTGAGTCAATTATTCGCCTCTCCTCCTTCCTCTTTTTAATTCATTACTGAAAAGTTGAAGGGTGAATGAATGGTTGCCCACGAGAAGCGAAAGACTGGTGAAAAGAAAAAAAAATCCAAGGGGAAACAGCTTAACGGGGCTGGAACCACCCTCGTTTATACTGCAAAAGGTAAAAAAAAGTTGCTAAGCGGTGTTTTATGGACCCAACAAGCAACGTCTACGTCATTTTATACTCGGAGTGTGGTGGAACACACATACACCTTTGGGTAGTCTCTGCTTTTTACACCCTTGTTGGAAATTAGAGGCTTTTTGTGCTAAATATACCCCCGGCCCCCCTCCCCCCTGAGTCAGATCCCAGTGAATCTCATTTTAATTTTACCTCTCTCACGGAAAACAGACTTTATACTTTTAGGAAGGTTGTAAAAAAATTGGGGTATCAACAGTATGTCCTTGTAATTTTCCTCTTTCACGAGTTTTTAATCCCACCAAATGAGAGAAGGAACTGAACAAGCTGGAGACAGATAATGTCGTCTCTTTTTTTCCCACCATAAAAAGGTTAACGTTGAGAGTCTTTGTGAGGTCAGTTAAGTGAAAATAAAACGCTCAACCAGATGGTCAAGAGGGTGTGAAAATGAGGATGAGTTTTTCCCAACATAAATTATCAAGCACAATGGGCGACCGTTGGCATCAACAGAATGAAGCTGAATAAAAATAACACGACTTTATTTAGTTAATCTTACGATCAATTGTAATTAATTCAATCGGATGGAATTTATACAGTCATTGGAGCCATGGCAAATGAATTAACGACAATTAGTTGAATTAATTCCGCGGAGTGGGGTGTAATTGGTGCGCGAAGCGTTGAAATTTTTTATATATTTTAATGAACGAACATAAACTCATTGTCAG
This sequence comes from Psyttalia lounsburyi, assembly GCA_030522865.1. Lineage (NCBI taxonomy): Eukaryota > Metazoa > Arthropoda > Insecta > Hymenoptera > Braconidae > Psyttalia > Psyttalia lounsburyi. The sequence continues at coordinate 12,434 of JAPYZN010000128.1, forward strand.
CCATCTTAGATTCATAATAGTGCATTGTGCCCTCTGTAATATGCGAGAATAAATTTATCCCCCGGTTGAACAAGGGAGAAAGGGCACATCGAGAGAAGGAGAAAATCTGAACACGGGAGAGTGGTACTGGGGGGGGGGGGGGGGGGGCGGGGTATTGCCCAAGGCAATATAACTCGAAAATGGTTGCTGGGTTTGCGAGAGAGTGCCGTTATCATTTCTTAGCTCCGATATCGCCCACCCCGCTTGGTGCCCACCCCGCAGCTGGTTATTACTGCACCCCCGGGGTTACAGCCACGGACTCTTAGATAAGCCACCCACCCACCAACCAGGCTAGCTGGTGTATTGTCTGTTTCGCCCAACTGTGAGTATATACATTCCATCCTCATGGCCCATCCTCGGCAACCTCTCTTGCTCTCTTTCTCACTGCTCCCACCCCACCCCGCAGCGTCTCATCGTATACGAATGTATAGAATTGTTTCAGAATCGCCCGAAGCTACGCGAGATTACTTGGGAAAACGGATATGTCGTTGGGCTACTGATAAATTTGCCGCGCGGGACGTACGAAAAGGAGTCTTGGTCCTTGCAAAGGAAACTCCTCCTTACTCCCTTATGGTTTTGCCAGTCTCCGGGGGCTCTGAAGATACTCAGAATTGGTTTGTTAGTTCAATTGTCTTGCGATTACCAGTGTATACGGAATGACTCAACTATATCAACATAACTTGTTCTCCACAAAGAATCAATTAGTTGATGGAAATTTTCATCATGGAAAAGGAAGATCATAATTTTCCACTGGGGGGACATTCATAATTCACCTCTGATTAATCGTATTCGTAATTACTGTCGAGTTTAATGAAAATTTCCGGGAAAGTTACCGTTTGGTAGCAGCCAATGATGGGAAACTGTGGGTGGATGGGTGTATGAGGATATGCATGGACCGAGTGGTTGTTTGAGGGGAAAGGAGTAACGGCATGTATGAAGTTGGGCTCGCGCCGGCAGCGCGGATTTTACGAGAATTTCCGAGACTAATTTCTCTAGCGCTTTTGGAGGCCTTGCCCCGGCCCAGGCAAGCGGGCGTCGTTAATTTCTGACGTTAATTGCTAAGCCTGAAGTTTCTAGAAATTTCCTTCGCTCACCGACTACAACTCCTACTCCCTCGAACCTCTTTCGTAACCCACGGATTTTAGCTTTAGGTCCTTTGCATACACTAACTCAACCCTCCCCACCACCTGCACCGGTTTTCGTCCTTGATTCCTTCTATTTCTCTTCATTCGCGTTTCATTACATATAGGGGTGAGGGGGGGGGGTAAAATCGTCTACGCGTCTCTATTCGGTGTAATGTTTCGTGCATCAAGATTTGTCGAGCGAAGTAGGGGATAAATTAATGGTGAGGCTTATATTAGAGGATGTTGAGATGTTTACGGAGAGGGTGAGATTGAAGGGAAAATGGGACGTCTTGGATAGCTAATGCGGAATTTTGGGAGATTTTTGGAATCTTGGGCAGACGAGAACATGCAATGCATTCTTAACCAAATCTGTTGTTCCACACCAATTGTAAGTCGTGGTGGGTGAACGCAAAAATTATCTATTACGTCTCCAAACTGAATTTAGTTTTAAAAATTATGAACTCTCTATCAGCCCTTATCTACGGATAAAGTCATCGGTACCCGAGCGAAATACACCAGACGTGCTAAAGCAGCCATGAACATCATCAAAGACATCAAAGGAAAGTAGTTGCCTTTAAAATAATATTTCTGATACTCGTCTAAAAATATTAAATTTTTCTAAAAACTATACATTTGCCTAGTTTTCCGCCATCTTTGACCGTGCTTAGTGGCCATGAGATGGCGAGGAATGTAGAGTCGAGTTTGCCTGGGGTTTCCACAGCATATCTCCATCCACCTCCACCTCCCCCTTACCCTCTCTCTCTCTCTCTCTCCCTTCCTCATCCTGTAGAAAATTCAGGAAAATGAGACGGCGGAAGAGTCACCTTTCCCCTCTCCCCTCTCAACCCCTTGAGAGTCCACGGGGTGGCGTTGAAACTGCGCGTCGAACACGCGATAGAGCCCGTAGGAAGGGGGAGCTGAGAGACTTTACTTACTTACACCCTCATCTCGCGGCAGCACCCAAAAGCCCATCCCCTACCCTCTACTCCTTTTCTCTCTTATCCTCCAGCTGTGTCTAAGGACGAAAGAGGACAAAATGATTATACGAGTCAATGAATAAGAGGAGGAAAGAAATATCTATAGGGTATCCTGGGTGGGAAGCGCGCGCGCAAAAGGTACCGTAACGATTTTCTGCTCCTTCGAAGGAATATGAAAGGCGATATTTGCGCGAACGCAACCCCTTGGGGCGCAGTTAAGGGGCCAGGGGGGCGGGGGGGTGAACGGAGGGTGGTGATGGTGTGGGTGGGTAGATGGTAAAAGGGGGGAAGATTCTCGCGAAAAGCCGAAGGGGTAGGGAAAAGGTCTGCTCTCTGTGTACTCTATGGAAAAGGAAACTAGGGGCGGAAAGAGCCTCGGCTATGCTGGGCAAATACAACAGGGGGGGTGGGATTTAGAGGATGAAAGGGGCGCAGCCTTCTTTACCCTGTGCCAGAGTATCTCTCTTTGTCACCTTCCTGCTTTGCTCTTCGCTTTTTCGTTATGTGTATGGATGTACTTAGACCAGGCAAAGGGAAGTTTAATATTTCCTCAAAGATCTGAGATTTTATCTTTTAATGAATATAGTAGGAATGCTTATGGCGACTATCTGAATTCATCTTGGATAATTGAAAATTACATATAATGATGGTCAAGTGTGAAAAATTCTATTGAGCAATAGTTATTGATGACATTCACTTCAAATGATTACCGAAAGAAGACCAAAAAACGTGCGAGTGGAGTAGAAGAGGATAGAAGGAAGTAGACGGGAGTGACGGTTTTCACGTTAGGTACTGGTTCTGGAGACTTAGAGTTGGTAATTAAATACAAGGATGCTCGCCTGGCCCTGTCTCAACTCACTCCACCAATCCCACCCCCTCATTCTCTTTACTCCTTTAGACACTCGTTCTTCTTGTGCAGCAGAGCACACCCTTCTCCTAAAATGGCTGTACACGTAGAATACTAGAGAGGGTTGTATTTAATTTGAGACTTCATTCGATTTACTTCGGCACTCCCCGCGAATTGGATTCAAGAACCTTAGACCTGGTTCGTTAAGGATTTTCTAGGGTGATCATGGGAGAGGAAAGATTCAATAATATGAATTCCTGCTAATTGAAAAAAATAATCCAAAGTTTCAATTCTGCTGAAACTCGCCATAGGAAATTTTTTCCAAACTAAATACCGGGTCAAATCAAATTGTTGATGCAGACATATAAGCCTGTATCAAATAGGGAACGCCATTATTGGCAATAATAATATTACAAGAGCCCATCCCCCATACCGTGTTTTCCCTCTGTCCCAGAGGCCTCTGACAGGTCCTCTCTCGTTTCCTTTACCTGAACGATGGTTCCTAGCTGCACCCAACTCACCCTCTACCAAACAATTTCTCACCCTCCACCAACCTTACATTACCCTCTTTCTCGGCTTGAGACTCCTATGTGTATCTCTCATTCCATCCCTCTCGCTTTCTATCCTGGACGAAACTCAATTCCCCAGGCAGCGAGGCCTGAACGGAGATGGTGCACACACTTTGCCCTGGCTCCCGCCCGTTGCACAAGACGAAATTTCATTCCACCTTCACCATACCCCACCTACCACCACTCCCATTTTCTCTTCTGTATAATCTACCAATACCCCCTTCTCATCCACCTTCTTGCACATACACACTCTACAGTAATTGTGCACGCTAAGCAACCTGGAACCTGCATTTCGCATCAGGGCCAAAATATAGTTGGGACGTATTTTTATAAAAGATTAAAGTGAACGTTATAGGCCAAAGATTGTTTAAATTGAGGCATCCGAAGTACTACCACACCTGAAAGTAGAAAAAGTCAGATCACATGTTGATCTAATGATGAAGACAATTATCATCCCGTTGCATTGGTCGCTGTTAACCACGATAGGCCTTTTGAAAATAGCTTGCTGTTGATGAAAGGAGAGAAGCCCTTTCATAAATTTCCAGATACATAAAAATTAAAATGATAATCTTCTTTTTTCCATCCTCCCCCAAAAGCCTCTGTAATTGAATACCCTCATCCCATCTTACAACCCTCCCTCAAGTAAAAACTTTTCATCCCAAACCCTCGGGTGTTATAGCTTCAGTCGTAGAATATTTGTTGGCTTCCTCCAGTGTTCCTCTCTTTTGCTATTCTCCAACCCTCCCCTTGCCCCTCTACACCGATCCCGCGATGGAACTTTACCCGGTGGTACAATAAGACGGCTCAATGAAAACGTCCTTTACTGGCGGCACTGAATGCTTATACGTCTCGTTCCGTTTCGCTATTTGCGAGATATCTCTCCGTTCTCGTCGCAAACCAAGAGGAGTAGGTAGAAAGAGAGGAGAAAGGGAGTACGGGGTATAGTTGGGAAAACGGCTCAGCCAATGAAATCGCTGAGTCTGAGGTGAGCTTTTACGGCGTTCTTACAGTGGGTGGGTGTTGGGTACTACCACTCTGCCTCCTCAACGTCAACTAGAAAGGAAAGGGGATGAAATTTGTGTTTGTGACTGCTCTCAACTGCCTTTCACATTTATACCAATATATATACGTATATAATTCTACGTTCGGTTCTTATTGTTTCAGCTTCACAAACCCTAGGCGTTTCTTGCTTTTACACTGTCTCCAACACTTTTCCCTATTTTACTCCCCTCTCTCCTTAACCAATTTCCTCGTACTCCACTGGCGCTATCGTCCTTGGTGTGCTTAGAATTTTAATGAAGCGGCTTAGAAATTGTTGGTGGAATTAGATTTTAGAATGAGATTAGGTGACGCCCCCGCTAGGGGTCACCCCTCACACTCTCCGAGAGCATTTACCAGCGGACTACCATTGTATTGACAAAATTATTATCATTTTAACTTCAGAGGGGCCCAGATAGAAAGGATGCGGACGTGATAGTTTGATCGATTCAACTTATCAATAATAATTTGGCTCTTCGATTATAGATGGTTTTTCAAGTTTTGGGTTATATTGTGGGATGATGGCAGATGATTAACGAGTCTCCCGAGAACCACAGGTACGACAACTTATTAATTCAATCCGATTCACTAATGATATTACCATCATCCTTCAAGTGACAAGAAAAATACAAAATTGGTATAATATGAATTAACGACCCTGGAAAATTTTCGTGCGAGAGGGTTGGGAGTACTTAAAAGCCCGGGATATTTCAAGGCATACCAGGGTGTGGTTCTTACACGGAATAAGAGGGTGGCACCCAGGGCTTTCAGCACCACCACCCCCCCCTTCTCATGACTCCCTTTTCTGTCCCGAACAAGATGCCTTAAATAAATGAAACTTCTCGAGCGGTGGCGCGCAAGAACAGGCGGCACCGGCATATAAATTCTCTCGCTTCGTAATTTCAAACTCAAACACCACCGGGGCACTCGGTACAAGCCCTCCAACCACCCCCCCCCCCCCCCCCCCCCCCCCCCCCCCCCGTCTCTTCCCACCCACCATTTTGCCTAACCCTCAGTGGGTCCTCTCTCTTTATCGTCCTCCAACATAAGGAAACCTAAGGGGGCTGTGATTTCGGATTGCCAAATGCTATTGCAAAGTGACGACGATAATTATTAGTTTCATTGTAATTGTGCAAGATGAAGGGATGTTTTGAGAGGAAAATTGATGAAAAGATCATGAAGTTGCTGGGATTCATCGGATGGGGGGAGATGCAATGACATCTGAGTTATCAGATTCTCACAATCCTTCCAATTTAACTTCGATGTTGTACGGAATGGATGCCAAAATTCAAAGATCCCATGAATATCAAGAAATAGATCTTGATCCTCATTTTTATTTACCGCCTTGACCGACTGTAACATATGAGGAATTGATCGAAAACTAAACATCAATCAATTAGGCTGAACAGTTAGGTTGAGTCAGGTTGGATGAAGACACCTTCGAATCCTTCCACGGAAAATATCCATAAATAGTATCGAACGGTTCTTCTTCTCCATTACGAGTTGAGTAAATCCATTAATATAGAAAAGTTGGACAGCTTTTCTGATCCTGGACTAGACTGATTCGTTGTTTCATTGAATTTTGAAAAGCCAAGCGACTGTATGGGCAACGATGCTCGAGTGTTGGTAGACAAACTCGAGTGGTGTGATGAAGTGAGGTAACCACCATTTGGATTGAGAAAGAGGGAGAAGGTGCAAACAGTAGGAAAGGTGGATGGCTGCGAAAGCTTTGTCTCCAACTTCAGAGCCTCCGCGCGGGTGTTTCGCGATTATAATTTAACGACGCCGGGGACGAGAAGTAAAGTTGGCCTCGGAAATCAATGCCGGAGACAAAAGCTAGCGACAAGGCTGGGCAAGGAAGAGAAACGAGGAAGGTTTAAGGGTGGTGGCAGTGGGGTGAGGGGGCGGGGGTGTGAATCGGCGGAATATGAGTTTTAGATAGGAAGAGGCGCAAATGATGAGGTCGAGGGTGAGTGGGAGAGAGAGAAAAGTCACGTTTTGGGTTTGAAAGGCGAGATGCTAGCTTTGGTCCTTCGGCGAAATGAGAAAGTGTGGAAAGGGCGGGATATTCTATGGATTTTAGTATCGCAAGTGTTGGAGGGCCCGCAAAATTTCACGTATTTCCCGAACGGATAATGCTCAGGCAGGATGGCCTCCGAGGGTGGGTACCATAACCCCGGAGACGTCACCTCCCCACCCAGCGCTGATTTCATACCCTTAAATTTTAACCCCCGTCGTCTCCCCCGCTTGAAATATTTCGTGCAGTCTTATATATGATGGCGAAAGTGGAAAAGGGCCTAACCCCTGACACTCACAATACCACTCGTCCCTCTTCATGTTGTGTTGTATTTTAAGGGGGACTGATGAAATTTCGGGTCTTGGTTTTCGGGAGGGAGAGGACTCGCGACCTCCTCTGATTAATTTAATATTCCAACGTATTTTTACTAATTGATGGTCTTAATAATATGAGAATTATTTTCTTGTACCTTATTATTTTTTTTCTCGGAATAATTGGTTGTGCAGTAGAACATGGTTTATGTTTTTCAGGGTGCATATTTAAATTAATTAATTAATAGCCGCGAAGAGTTTTTCTCTTTAGTCGTTTTTTCTTATTATTAATTTAGGGGAAAAAATCAGAAGAGATTCGGTTAAAATCAGGGCTTCAACAGAAGTAAATGAATTTTTGCTGGATAATTTGAAATGGGGAGCGCTGAATTTCCGGTGAATGAACGATATCTGTGAAGTGGCCTCATTTCAACTTGAGGGTCGTAAAAAAACTGGTAGGATGACCGTGGCCAAGGGAGGAATCCTGGGATGAGAGTACTATATACTTTTGTGTATATAATCAAAAGGCACTGGCAAACGAGAAAGCGAATGAGGGAGAAGGAGATACACCGAATGGAGATGAGGAGTATGGGTTTTTCCAGAGGCTAGGGGTAGAAGTGGGTGAAACGAGCGGGCCATTTGTGGCATGGGTATTAAGAAATCTCTGTGGACGGTTGGCGGTTGGCCAAGCACTCGCCGGCAAATTAAAATAACCCATTCGTTCGAAAATAGTTCAAGTGGCTTTTCTAGGAATTTTAATTGTGGTAAAGGCATTTACTGATCATTGGTTATGTTTTTTGAGATACTAGTGAGAATTTGTGGATTATTTTGATTGTTAGGTTTAACGATATTTCAAAAAGGGAGGATTCGTGAGGGTTTTTACCCTTCTAGAGATTTGTGAATGCTGAAAGTTGCGTCTAAACGCAAATATTTTATGAATATTGGAGGGTTTTATGCGGAATTAATTCTCACATATCTCGAAATCGATAGAAAACAAAGGGGATGCGATGGGAGAGAAAGTGAGGAATGTGTGGGCTATTTCAAATAGCTCGAGGCCCTTTCATTTGTATACGAAATTACAGAATAAGACAGAAGTGGGATAGAATAGAGGGTAGGCAGTAAGGTGGTTGAAAACGACTTCTAGGACTTGAGCGCGGGAGTCAAGAGAATTCAAGTCCTCTCGCTACGAATGCAAACGGCTCAAAGGAAATTGAGGAGCACCTGGGCTCCTATTTCATCCTGCCAGTACTTATGTTAGAGACACAAAAAATACTCAATTGAAAAGATCTTTTCATGAAAAATTCAATTATTATCAGTGAAAATATAATATTAGTGTGATGGAGTTGTGTATCAAGGAGGCGGAGAATTAAGGACTACGAGTACTCCCACCATTTTCCTCTTTCTGTCTCTCTCACTCTCTCTGCTTTTTCATCCCTTATTTTAACTCACACTCATACACACACATATAACTAGGGGCTTGGAAGAGTCTCTTGGTAAGACGGGGGTGGCAGCATGGCCGCTCACTTTACTCCAGGACTCCGCCCTCGTTGCGCCCCAACACACTATATCACTGGGCGAAAAAACTTTGCGAAAAAATCAATAATTATGCATATTTTTCGCTATTGAAAAAATATCCTCAATTTTGTTTGTATTTTTAGGAACTATATCAACGATTTTTTTCTATAATTTTTCAAAATCGGTAAGCGATTTATTAATCATATTAAAATAAAATATTGGTTACAGCGCATAATATTGACCACTCGCAACAGCACAAAATCACGGACTAACATCAGGACAGACTGGTCAGTCCCCGGAGAATCAAGTTCTGCCTAAAAAAGAAAGTACGCGGCTGTACCCCCTCCACAGCGCGTCAACCCCAAAGAGTGACCAGTGGTAAGTACCCATCGGGAATATTGTGGGAAAGAAAACCAGTTGCTGGAGAGATGTGAACAAACCGACAAAGGTCAGCACGCATCGGACATGACTTTTTTTTCTTTAAGGGAAGCGGAAAGATTTAGCCAGGAAGTAAGAAGGAAAACCTGTTTCGGGGTCAAGTTATCCCTTCGAGCGGGCTTGACCTGCCCAAAGGTTTGTATAGCATTCGCTTTCTTCGATTTTCACTTTTTGGAGAGAACGCTAGAATCTGCGGGAATTGCGATCTTCAAGGAAGCCGATGTTCTTGTGCAATGGAAAATATTTTTTATGAAATATAAAGTGGGATTTCTGATAAAGATTATTGTGTCAATCATAATTTTTAACTATTATTTTTGCGGGAGTTCATGCGATTTATTTAGATATTTAATCAATCAACTTCACTCGCCAAAAAAAAACTTCTCGACTGTTTGATTTTGCGGTTCACTGCACTTTATCTAAAACTCTCGAGAAAAATCAATGATCAAATTGAACAAAAGCAAAGACCACCTAATGATACATGAAAAAAAAATCCTGCACGGGGTCCCGATGTACCAGCCCAGCAAGGGACATTTAATAAGGCCCTTTACCCCCGGCCGTAGCTCTGGAGAATGAAATTAACCCCGCGAAAGACTGACCAGCGGTCAGTATTCCAATGTGCGAGAAATGTAGAAGGGGATATTCAGAATTCGCCTTCGGGGGGTTCTAAACCCCTCACCTTCGCAAATGTCATCTCCTGTGCCGGGGGATACTCACCTAATGAGGTGCTATAATTGATTGTTAATGGATGACTAACCACATCTGCTGTCATCACTCAATCATACCCAATTTTCTCGCATTGAACGCAACGCCGAACCCGCGAAGTAAGAAGTCTTTTTTTTGTTGAAATTGGAATGGGGACGCGAATAGAAAATATAAATTCCATTCTTCCTCGGACATTTGAATGAAAATATAAATTAAGAACCCGATCGTGTTTCTCAACTGCTGCTTGCACATCCTGACAGTCCCGCAATTCGCATCTGCCGTATAACACATACAACTCGAAACCGTTTCAGATCCCTCCAAAAATTATTCAAAAACTGGTTTAACTGGACGTTAACAAATACGCGGGCGGTGGAGCTCCGGTTAGTTTTGGCCTTTTATAAATGAAAACTGGTCGGCCAATGATTTTTCAATGGTTGTGCGCCTTCAACGGCAGCCGGTTTCAACGCCAACATTCAGAATCCCCGAGTGTTTTACCAGTTAGAGAGTGAAAAATGTTCATAAAATTGATGAAATCGAGTCGCGATCAATTTCGATAATGAACTTATATATAATCAGATTCAAATCACAAACCGCGATGCATTAATTATATCGTGACACATGGCTTCATCCAAACTTTAAATTACGTACCGTATCCTCGATAAATCATGACCTAATAGATAGCTTAGTCAACGTAATGCAATGTGCACTTGAATATTGATCCCTGGTTGATTAAAAAATTAAGTCTGTCGATACGATTTCGTCTTCTTCCAAGAATATGATACAGTAGAGACGTCAACGTAGAATAACCGATTTTTCCTTAAATTGGAAAATCAACCGAAATACAATCCACCAAATGGTGTGTCGACGAATTGTTAACGTCATATTAAATTTTAAATAGGACTAGAAAATAGTGTATTCAGAAAATGCTCGCCTCCATAAGAAAAATCCAGACGCAATGGTAATTTCGAAAACCCCAAATCACCTATCGATTGATTCTGAGTCTACGAAAATACACAGTTATGAGAAATTCCATGAATTCGTAATAACGGAAACCCTTGGTCTAGATGAGTAACTAATACCCCGAATACATAGTATATCATTCCTGAATGCCCACCCCTCACATCATCCTCTCCGCAATACCAACAGACTAGGTGTTGGTCGCAATAAATCGCGTACGCACACAGGATGATCGACAACGAGAGTATGGATACTGCGGATGTAAATACCACTCTTGCCTCCTTCCCCCGATTGCTCTTGCGTGCTCCATCATATATCGTTCATACCAATCGTCAATTTTGAGGTTAGACATTCCAGACGCCAATGTATCGCAGTCGTTAACATGCCCTCGGTACATTTGTGGGGAGGCGGAAGTGTATTTGGCATCATTGATGATTCGCAAAAAGATCTCTTTATGGGGTGCAATAATGTGGTTGACGTATTAATCAGAGTACGCGCTGAAAAATTCTCTACAAAAATCCAGAAAATTCTACAATGTTCAGTTAAAAATTTTATTGTCAAATTTAAGATATTATGTAAACAATAGCCCATCAAACTCATCAGTAATCGTTGAACCAATCTGACAATATTATCCCCATAAAATGCATTTTTCCGTAGTGCTCTTCACTTTTCCTCGTCCGGGGATTGGTACGGGCTCTTGCCCGAACTCGAAAAAGTGAAAATCACTACGAAAAAATATCGTTCCTGGGCTAGGGTTATGGGGTTTTTTGTCTGGCGTGGTTGGCCGCCTTGCCTACGGCTCGGCTTGCCAAACTCCGCGCGATTAAAAAACCCCATAACGACAGGCCGGAAATCTTTTGGGCTTCTCGAATGAGACCTATAAAGTCTCGAAGAATCTGAAAAACTCGTATTAAGGTTGTCCACCGCTTCATTTACTCGGCTATTCTTCAAACCCATTCGATATTTTCAACAACATGTAAATTCTCACACGTAGTCCATCACCCGCTTACTCCCATATCAGGTGTCAGCTATGCTAGTGATTTTTTTGAGAGTGTAGGAGGGTATGCATGTTGGAGTACAACGTGCGGATGCACTCTACGCTTCCATCTTTTCACCTCTCCCCCCTCTTCCCGCTATATGCATACGAGACAGGTTATATTTTATGGTTGTTATAAGTATGACGGGGCTAGGAAACTGCGCGAATGACAGTCACGCGCGATAGAAAGAGGTTGAACTCGGGGTGGTTGGGTGGAAGGTGGAATATGAAAAGGGGATGGAAAAGGGCTTTATGAGGAAGAACCTGAGGGTGGTTGGGTGGAGATGGGCGCATGCGAGAAGTAGTGAAACGTACATCGCAGTATATAAGTAAAGTTTGTTTCTCAACTTATAATAGGTACGCCTCTATGCTACACAGCGAAATACGACGGATGAGGTACCCCGTGAAGGTTTTGAGGTTAGGTTACTATCGCTATATAGCATGAGAGAGAACTTACTGTTGGTGATAATCGACATTATGCCCGTGCAATCTATGATGATCGGATTCCTTCATTATTGAAATCATTAAGAAGTGAATGTACTGATATGAGAAAACATAAATCTCACCAAGACTTCACCTCGGATCTCATAATAATGGTTCGGTACAGTATCCTAGCCACTAGACTATATGGGAATAAAAATATCATCGAGAAAAGCATCGGCTCCAACCCGGGAGGTATTCGGTGTCTCATAGCGAGAATGCATGCCTTCATATTCAAATAATAAGTAGATAAGAATTATTGGAAAATGCGACAACACTTCATATAAGCTGTAATTTGTCTCGTCATAAATGTCTGTTGGAATTCATTATTAACCACCGCAATTGGTTTCACATTTCATGCTTGCTTTGATGCGTTATCCATCAATCAGTAATAATTGACGTAACAATATGGAATATCCGAGGAATGATGATTCCGAAATAATTGACATAACATTATGGGATATGTAAAGAATCATCGTTCTGATGATACAAGTTTATAGATAAATTTTAATTATTTGCATTCTTCATCCATTTGAAGTGAGCTCGTTTCAAATAAAATTATCTACCAGAATTATCTAGAGGGGGTCGACCTATGTCAAGGGGGGAACTAGAGGTGGGGCTGAAGGGCTGGGTTGGGTGGAACATCAACGATCTAACCGCACGATATTTTTGTATCATTTTCAATGCTTAATAAAAAGCAAAAGCCATTATCTTCTCGAACTTCCTCAAGCGGCTTAATACTAATATTAATCTACATCGTTATATAAACAGCGATTAAATAAGAAATATTTCTCATAAATGTTTACAATTACTGATTCCGATGAGGAAAATAGCATTTTGTCTTCCTATTTTTATTGATCCTCAAGCCACCAAGAGACCCAAAGTACCTAACGTGTATATCTTGCCGTTGGTAATACAGTTGGGGTGAACACCCAGGAAGTCTCCGGTTTCTTGTACCCCCTGGCAGATGGCGCCATTCAAGACTTCATGACCCATCAAACAAAAAAAAGCCTCCCCCTCACGATAATTCCCACGTCTTACGTCAGAGGTCGCTGCGGTCGGATCACTTGAAAAAGTGTCGGCAGGTGCCCGGTCACCCCTTCACCAATTTCACCCCGTCAGCTTTTTTTTAGGCAAACAAACCACCCTCCGGGCTCGCTCAGTGGATCGAAGTGTTACGGTGGGTTACCTCTGGGGTGACTTTTTTTTTATGACTTATTTTTTTCCACTTGTTGACCTGTGGCTTCCCCTTAGGGGTAAGAAACCACTCAGATTTTTTTTCTTTGCCTAGCCAATTTGTAGAGACAACCGCTCACATTTGTGTCCCTTTTTTCAATTGACGCGTATTTTTTTAAGCTACAGGTCGAAAATTCGTTTGACATTTTCCCTTTCGTAAATTTTCCGAATCTCCGCCGTTAAGATTAATTATGCTCGAACAGGGACTAGCACTCGCTGATTACTTGGTGAATTTTCTTGCGACCCAGCTACCATCCGCCGCCTTCCGGGTGAAGTCACTCTCTATCTACCGAAGGGTAGCTTTGGATTTTAATTCGTCACTCCATCCACCCACACTACTTGGAGATCGACCGTTGGAGGCCTAAGAAATGAGCGAAGGGGGGGTTGGGGTTGTGGAGATTTCTCTTCAGCGCACCGATAACAAGTACCTTATTCGTAGTGAGTTTTTTTATACATCTCAGGCGGAGTATATTCCATGCTCTCAGAAATTGTTTACAAGCTGAGCTCGCCGAGTCGCAACAACAATCTTAAGATAACAAAGTTGCTTTCGGTTTCATCTTTATAAGAGAGGTAAATATTGGTCAAATCACATAAACATTAATTTTTTTACTTGGTAATGCGGTGAAACGGCCGATAAAATTGCCAAAAAATTTACCGTCTAATCAACTCTCGAGTCAAATTCATCTTTCGAAAATTTTTGAATTTTCTTTCGAATCGACATTTGCGAGCTATTTACAAGTAAAATATACAGCAGTTTGAAATATTTTCACGATGTTAATACCTCAGTCCACCTTCAGAAAATTAAAAAGATGACGATGAGGCTGGCGCGAGGATTGGGGTCTGAGGGGAAAATGGAAGAAAATAAATTGAAAGCAAAATTGTAGTCGTACAAGAAAATGGAATTATTCCTCGACGCTGTTTCAACGAGATACGAAGAAAAAGACGAAAGATAGTGGAGAGTGGAATGAGGTCTGGTGTTGGAGTGAGGGGCAGGAGGGGGAGGGGGAGGAAAAGGGAAACAGGAGAGAGGGTTAGGTTGTCCGAGATGGATTCGGGCTCCATTGTGCCTGGCAAGGGAAAGAGGAATGGGATAGCTTCACGCTGGATAGCGTGGAAAAGAGAGGAAAAGAGATACGATGGAGAGTGAAGTTATGTCGAGAAAAAGAGGGACGAAGGAAGGGGGGACAGGTGGGGGGTACATGGGTTGAGGGAAGAAGGCGGACGCTCCTCGTTGAAGAAGGCAAAAGGAAGGTAGCGAGTTTCGAGATATTTTCTTCCGGCTACCGGCGGGAGAATTAAAAAAAATTAAAAGAAAAAGTTGAAGAGGTGGTGGGGGTGAAAAAAAAATAAGAAAAGTTTCCCTACAACCTCGAGAGCGCACGCGATTACCGGAGGATGTAGAGAAACTCCTGGGATTTTTTTTTTTGTTCATTTTTTTTTTCTTTCTTCAACGAACGAACGAGCGCTTTCTATTCGGAAAGTTCGCTCTTCCTACTCTCTCTCTACAACCCCTTCATCAGGTAGTCTTACCCCCCCGCCGCCTCGGCCGTTTTCCATTCTTCTCTATTTGGAAAATTTTCTGCTATCGTGCAATTTGTGGAAGAGGCTTTGGTTTTTTGCTCGGATAATGATGTATATTTTTCGTTTGCCGGTGAGTTGTGATTTTTTTTTTTCCATTGACGATATGTTATACTGATTATGTATGTGTGAAAGGTATTAGTACTTGGTTGGACAATGCCCATTCCAGAAACCACAGGATATTGGCTGCGTCTTGGAGGTGTTGCTGGTCTCACAGAAGCACGTATGCAACGACATGCATCTCTACCAGCCGAAAACAGGGGAACCCGCATGTGTAACCTTCGTCTATAAGAGGCTCCATCGGCAACTGCGTTGCCATCGATAATGGCAATTAACGGAAAACATGACGGAACCGTAATTATATTTCCACGTTCGACAGAGACACCAAACGTCTTCATCTCCATCATCTATATATTCCCGTTTGTCTTTCAATGGCAATATATACACAATAATAGATGGTGCAAGGTTCTGGAGGAGGCTTCCCGACGCGGACGATTCATTCCAAGGTGGAGGGACATGTTAACCGAAATGTGTACGTTAATGGTTTTGGGTGTTCTCTCTGTGGCATCCAAAACCATTTGATGATGGGCACCAAACGTGTGCGGTGTGTCTGCCAATAATGTCTCTCTGCGGTCTTTGGAGGTTGAAATCACAAGGGGAGATTGTTCAACGCCGAATACCAAAAGTTGTCGGTATATTGTGTATTATAATCATCGGATTATGTTTACGTCGAATTTTATGAGCCATCTGAGTTTTGTGGTGGATTGAAACCTCCTATATTATGACCACCATGTCATACAAAAAAAACATCACGGAAAAAGACTCCGATGTCATACAAATTCTATGAAAGATATCACGTAACCAGCGTATCTCACCCATCTCCCAAGTATTTATTCTTGTGGGAATGACGTATTCAATGCAGGTATCGATGAAAAATCACCTAGTCATTACATTATTTGGGAGAAGATATTTTTCATCCCGTGGTGACGAAAAGCGCACTCTCCGGCACGTCGTGATGAAAATTTTTTTTCTCAACACGTGCAAAAAATGTTTTTCGGCTCGCGAAATTATATCAATCGCCTTCGACGCGTGATGAAACCCTCCCGCTCGTTGAAAACCAAATTTTTGCACTTATGAAATATACTATTTTGAGATAAAACTCAAGTAGTATAAACTAGCACTGATATGGTTCAGTTGATCGCCCTTATCATACGGAGCAGATTATCCTGAATTAATGATTCATCAAATGATTATCATCAATTATCACCATGAAATCCCTCATTCCCCCGAATTGACCAAAAATCAATGGCTGTCCTTGAAAACCTCCCTTCCAGAAACATAAATATTTTTCAGTCGTCGATCCTCCCGTGGCGTATCATTTGCCACAGAAGTGAGCGCCAAAGCGATAACGGTCTCGGTAAGGGGTTGCCGGAACTTTCTATACATAAGAAAATCACAAAGCACCCCAAGAGAGATGCCGTCGTCCACCATTCCCTTGAAACATTTTCGTCCGGGGGCTTCCATCTTGCCGATATTATTGACGTTTTTTGCCACCCCTATTTTTCCACCCTCTTTTCCCCTTTTCGTTCAGGGTACCCCCCTTGCCTACCCCCTCTCGGGGGTGGGCAAGGATTGGGGGGGGTGCAAGGCAGTTCTTCCTTTTCTCCCGTAGCTCCCCCCCACCCCCTCCCACCTTCGTTTGTAGCCTGTCGGGGTTTGAATGCCGGGGGAAAAGAGGGTTGGATGCCGCAGCAAGAGTCGGACGGGGGTTGGGGGTGGGTGGCAAACGATGGGAGGAGGGGGAGAGAAGTAAGACGGTTCTTATTCGTGCGGGCTTTTTAGAATACTTTATTGACTGAGCCTTGGGGTGCAAAAGGAGGAAAAGAAGAGGGCAGAAGGGGAGAGGGGACCCCATGATTCTACCAGGGGTTCTAGTCTCCTCTCGCTCTCTATCGCTCTCTCTCTCTCTCTCTCTCACTCGCTCTCCTCTCATTCCGCGCTTTTCTTTTTTCTTTCGCCTGAACTCTCTCTTCCTCGCGCAGCGTTTTTCATCTTATTCTAACGAGAATAAGACGACGGATAGCGGAGACCAAGGGGAAAAACATTAAGAAATGTTGGAGGTGGAAGAGAGACATTCTCATTGCGCCTCTACAGTGAGGAATCATGGGTTGAAGTAAGAGGCTCAAGCTCGTTTTTGAATTCAAATAGTGAGTGGGTGAAGGAGGGATCCTTCCTCTTTCTTGACTAGGTCTGGACCTCTGGCTCTGACTTGGGTCTCTGGTACTGTCTTTTGCCCGAGAAATTAATGAACCGGCGTATTATGAACGACGTAAAATTGCAGTCATCTCCAAGGTGTACTCAATTCATCTCACTCTATTCGTGGGTGAAAAAAAAAAAAGTGATCTAGTGTTTGGGCACAATTCATGAGAGAATATAATATTGAAAGCTAGATTAGTTTTAGATTTGATTATAAAAATAACAATGAGGGAAATATTTTCCATCTTCCAACGGCTGTATTTGCTTTTCAAACAACAATAAACCCTTGGCCACTGCCCCAAATACATACTCTGTATTTTGAAGACTGTTGTCTAACGGTCTACTTCTGTTTCTTCAGACAAAAGCCTGGGAATATAAGTACGAAAGGAAGGGGCGTATATGCTGTACATACAGGATCGAGAATTATGTCAAGAGGGGAGGAGCGGGGGCGAGGAGATTGGATTCGCACGGGAATTCGTGCGTGATGACCGAGTCTACCATATGTTGACTGACCCCGGTTTACTTCCACAACTTTCATTGCGTGAGGAATTTTTTGTAAATAGTTTTTCTCCGAGTTTGAGAAATGAGATTGTCCACATGTTAATTATCAAGAATAATTGGTAAGTAGATTATTACGGTACAATGGCATTCATCTGCGACGAGAATATTTTCATTGGATGGTGAGATGTATACACAGAAACCCTTAAAGAACCACCCCCCCCCCCATAAACAGAGTCAAAGGACTGATAAAGATTGTAAAGTTTGGTGGGGGGTGAGGCTTCTTGGTTGTCTGCCAAAGCTGATCAGCTGTGGAAAGGAGTGATGCTCAATGATCCGTCGTGTCTTGTTGGATGAAAGTGGTGATGATGATGTCGTACTGCGACGAGGATCGATAATTCTCATTAATATTACATTGTATTACCCCATTTAGTTATTATTTCCGTCATGATCGTCTCGAATCAGCATCAGAATACGTTCCTTTCTCCCTTTCGATTTTGTTGCTGGGGAAAAGAAATCGAGAATGCCCCTAATTTCAGCATCAATCGCACCCCATCGAGGGGTTGAAAACTTTCTAATCGGAAATTATGAAAGTTATTTGCTAGACCGTGGATCCAAGGGTGAAAGCGTTATAGAGGCCAACGAAGGGTGGAGAAAACAGTGGACAAGAAATCCGGGGATTGTGAAATTAAACCTTGAAATGGAACAAAAATAAAAACATTAAAAAAAAAAGGGAAAACAAATAAAAAGTGCATGTACCTTTGGCAAATCGGTAATTTCATTCTGCGCGTGCGGCAATGATGTTTCTCCTAACCCTTACAATTTTCTTCTTCTTTTTAGCCTCGGTGCTTTTCATGCTGGAGAAAGTAGCCAGACTCGCCTCTCACTTCCCACCCTCGCTCCTCTCAACACTGAAGACAAGGGCGGCCACGCGGGAGGGATGCAAATTAAAATCCTCGCCATTTTCTCCAGTTTCTTATTTTCTACGACGGTTCTCAACTGAAATTTCACAATGAGAAATCCTGAGAGCAAATATCAGAGGGCATTCTTTTCAATTGGTTCATGATTTTCTCATAATTTCGTCGAATAATAATTTGTTGTTGTATTGACTGAATATATTGCCTCAATATGTCATCAAAATTCGATGACAATGTCTTCAATAATAGCGCATTATTTCCCTCTGAAGATGTTTGAAAATTAGCGGCAACGATGAAGTGACTACAAATGGTTTTTACCATTAACTGGTAATTGATGTCACCTATTAGGACACCCATAATTTGCAATGTCATTCCAATAAAAACCACAATCCAGATATCCAACTATCTCCAAGTCATTTCACGACAGTTGCATTTGACAACCCCGTAGCAAGGCACAAGAGGACTAAGACAGATTAAGTATTTTAAATTGAACAGAGGGAGACAGACCCGTTTGAGTGGAGAAAAGAGGATGGAAAAACGGTGGAGTGGGCGGTGGGTGAGTGGGTTGGCTTTGGTCGGAGCTTTTTCCCTCCTTATCTGGCCGTTCTTCGTTTCTCCTGGCCGGAGGGAGTTCAGTTTTTATAATAAAGGAGCGTAATTAATGCCGCCCCTCTTGCCCCCCCTCGCCCCCCCCCCTCCCTCTGGTCCAACCAAACCCTACATCTCTCATTCCACTCCTCTGTCTTCCCACTCGTCCACACCCCCTCCCCCGTCCCACTCCCCCTCGCGAAAGACTCTTTCCACTATAACCGAGATATATACCAGCTCTCACTTCAAGGATGGGTATAGATTGAAATGGTCCAAGAACCGCCCTGGGCTCTTGAGTCTACCTTTTTTCCCTTCATTTTACTCCTCAGTCTTTTCTTTTCCCACCCCCCTCAATCCTCCACTACCCGGTATACCCCCAGCATCTTCAATAAAACGAAGACGACTGCAAAGTGTGCGGCGCGCTTTAGCTTAGAACATTTCTACTTTCTTGCACTTTTTATTTTTTCTTTTTGTTCCTCTTTCATTTTATTCTTCTTCTTTACTTAGTATTCCGCCCCCTCCCCCCCGACCTCCAACTCATCCATATCTCATGCTGAGAATCGTCGAAATGAGCCTCATAGTGTTTCTCAGAGTGATCAGTGACATGTGAACTTGTAAATTGACTTTTTTTCGATGGCTTTGTATAGGTCTCTGTCATTTACAGTCATCCCTTACGAGGAACTCATCCGAAGTAGCAAAAAATATGATTGATGGAAATAACTGGTCTCAACAATTGACGAATACTTGGAATCAAACCAGATCTTAATGTCACACCGAAAGATGCCTCTCATGCTTGCTTTAGGATGTCTTCACACCACGACCGGAAGCTCTCCATCCAACTATAAGCCAATAATCATCGATTGGGAAGTGACGGGACATCTGCAGCCATTGCTGGAACTATCGTTTTAACGTCCAGTGGGATAATCCACCGTTGAGAATCTGCCGTGTAGTCATTATCCAAATTGCCCTGTAGGGGTGGTGTTGGTTTCGCCTTGGCTATACACTTTCACCCGACCCAATATCACTCTATACCTGTACATAAACGAATTTACCATTCAAATGTTTGCGCTCAGTCGTAAGTATTATAGCATTCATTCTCCTCCAGCTAGCAAGTGGATTTTCTTTTTCCTTCTGCAGGCCAATCAGCCAAATTAGCGTTAAATATTTCTAATATTATCGCGAATTCATTGAATCGACTTTGGTATAAAGGGGCTTCCGGCCAAAGTAACCACGTGTAGTCTTCATACATCAACTGAACCCAATCCAGGTATGCAACCCCTCTCCTTAATCGACATTCGTAAAATCCGTTGTGTCCAAACCGGTTTTCGAGGTACATTATTCGAGGGGTCACTTCCGAGGGTCCAACTGAGTAAGGTCATCTCACTCTTTGGTATATCGAGGTCACCGAGTACTACAATGTTCAAAAGTGAGATGGCATACTCCCCTCTAGCCCCAGCCTAGGTACCCGTGAATGGACATCTGGTCATCGTGAATTAAAGGCAGCGAAGAACCCGGGGAAAAGAGGGAGAGAGACGGGAGGAAAAAACGAAAGAGAGAGAGAAAGAGAGATAGGCAGCAAGAAGTGAAAAAACTAACCTGACCAGTTTTCAGTTGGACCTTTGAACGCCGTCCTCCCGGTATATGCTAATGAGGCCCGTTGGACTATAAACCCTTTTCCGTTGAACCCCCATCGGATGACGAAGGGTCACTCTCGAGGAACGGGTTTGTTTCAATACCAACCAAAGCCGGTACATTTTTTTCACCATCTCCGAATCAAGCTGGCACTTTCGTTATGGGCATTAGATGCAACTGTCTTTGTTCAACTTCATTGTGGACAATCGGGATGGCTGGCGGTGGAGTGGGGGATTGTTGAAGGTAAACGCGACAGAATTCCGTTGGACGGACGTTCTCTTGGTAAGCCGGAGACATTCCTAGTTTGTGGCTGACCCGGCAATGGCAGGGAAGGACGCCTCGCGGGGGCCTCTCGGTGATATTGTGAAGCCGAAAATCGTGGCTCTGTGGTGAGGTAACTGGCTGACTCAGTGATTTCGGGGAAAAATCTTTATGGTGATGGTGTTGGCAGGAGTTGTCAAATGGCGTTCTTGTCAATGGCGCTCTTGGGATGTTGGGGAGACTATTGGCCGGGATTTTTGGAGATTAGAGCCGATGGGGATGAGGAGGATACAGTGGCTGGAAATTTGGGTGATTGACCCCTGGTGACAGCCGCCAGTTAAATTAATGTTAACACGGTCCATAAGTAGACTAGGTTGACCATGTCAGGCTAGTCTGCTGTAATATCTGTAATAATCTCAAATTATTAAAATTTATTCAGAACTCAATGGATCTCAGAGTGCAGACAGTAGTTTGGAAGAATGCGAAATGGTAATAGTCTTGCGAACTGTGTCATTAATGACTCGTGTTTTCTTGAGGAGATCTAAGGGGGGACTTCCGGTGGGAACGTTGGAGATGACAACGGACTGCTGAACCCCTTGTTCCCGATCCGTCGAGTGAAATGACGCAGAAAGATTTGTCTCGCCTGTTCATCTCCACAGGGTGTATAATCTATACGGAAGCAGGCGCAAGAGCTTAAAGGCCTGTTAACCATTTTGTAAGGACAGTTATCATCTTGTCAGTGGTTAGTGAGAAAAGTCCAGTGGCAAGTGCTCGCTCGGAGTTTTGCTTTTTTCATTTTTTCACTCTTTGAAATTTTCACTTTCAGGCGAAGCTTTCCAACAGTTTTTGCACAATTCTGAGAACCGGGAATATTTCATAGAGGATTTCGAGTGAATAATCCAGGAATCGTTAAGACGGAGGGAGAGGGAATGAAGTAGATGAAGGAGAAGAAGGTGGAGATAAAAATCGCGACGGGAGAGAGCCGACCATTTTGCTGGGGCAGACTTTTCCGAAGGACTTTTCTCCATTTCACCCTAACCCTCGTTTCTGTCTCTCTCTCTCTCTCTCTCTCTCTCTCTTTTCTCCTCTCTGTTTTCCACCCCCTTTGGCTCTTCCTACTGCTAAGTGGGCCGGAATAGAGGGAGAACGAATGAATAAGCAGGGGCGCAAAATGGGCTGGTGGGAGTAAGAAAGAATGAGCGCGTTGTAGTTTGGGGCACGGTAAGAAGGAAAGAACGATAGGGTGGCTTTTTCTGACGTCAACTCACCCTCGCCAATTCTCTGTTTCAGTTCTCCCTCAATCTTAGTCGAGACTCTCGCTCTCTCTCTCTGTTGTACTCACCATCTATTTCCCCGACGATTCCCGGGGATAAAAGACAGATAAAATGGCCGATGGCTCTCGCCTAATGCCTAAAATATACACAGCAGAAATTGGACTGCTTAAGAGGGGCTTGAAAAAAGGGACAGGGAGAGCTTTATAGATTGAATCCGTAAATTCGTGTTTCTCACTGGAGAAATGGAAAGCCTTTTGATGATGTAAGAGGCCTAAAAATACATTGGAGTTTATATTTCATTGGCATTAGGAGTATTTTTAACTCTAGGCGTTTAGCTATTGAAGATCACTTTTATTTTGCCAAATGTGCAATAATTCATATTGTTATTTTTTAAATCTAGCCATTTTTGGAATCCTATCGGGAGAAATTCGACCAAGAGTATTTTCCAGAATTTCCTATCGCTATCGGTCGCATATGAGAAGCTAAAATCGCAAGCCTTGAATCGATAGATATTCGTTTTCTCTTGGCATAAATGAAAAGAAGATCCTAAAAAATAAATAAAGTCGTTAGCAAAGAGGGAAAAAAAGTTCCGGAAGCCGATGATAAAAACGGTTTATGGCGAGAGGAGGTAACGTGCGGTGGACTTTAGGGCTCTCCTATTTCTGTGGAGATGGTTCGTGTCCCAGCAAAGGAATTCTCTCACTCTATCCAAGTGAGGGAAATGATGTCAGATGCCATATATATACGAAGACTGTGCAGTTAGCCGAAGCTTGGAAGATCTCGTCTCGGTTAATATCGTTATCGCTTGATTTCCTCATCGACAACGCCATAGCGGGGAGATTTCACTTGAGTTAAATTGAATATAATATATATCTATAGGATATTATAAATTCTCAGGGTGGAATATAATAAACCGGGGGATCGTTATTATACCTTCTGGTTGTAATTTTGATCCGTGTTTAATTTCAGTCATCGTGAGATCATCGATTAATTGAATATCTGAAGATATTTCTGTCAATATAAATTTGATATGCCTTATGTTTTGAAAAAAATCTACAGGGAAAATGATTTCATTCAAAATTTAGAAGAAATTTATTGCATTATATGATTTTTTTTATTCAGCCATGTTTTGTTGATTTTTTTTTTATTAGTAGAAATAATTATTCATACTTACGGGACTTTGTTTTGACTTCCCGATAAGAAGTTATTGTTTTTCTCCCAAAATGAAAATCGCTAATTTCATGAAATGTCAAGGTTAGACCACCAGATTCTCCCTCGATGATTTCTGGAAACATGTCTACGTGTAGACCCGCCATTCCGTATTGTCTTAATCTAGATCTGATTAGGTTCAGAGGCCACTCCCCTACCCCGTCTTGAGTTTTTTCAATAATGGGGGTAACTTTTCAATTGCGATCGAAGCCAATGGTATCGGGATCGATAGATCTCCACTTGGTTAACACCTGATCACCATGGGAGTAGATTGCGGCGACCCCTTTTCAGGTTTTTTGTTACTATCGGGAAGTTATATATATCGCCCGCAAAGGTCCAAATAAGAGAAATATAAATTACAAAATTTCTGTCAGATATGAGTGCAATGTATATACTTTGGGGATCCCTATTTATTCAATTTTGATTTTATATAGTCTCAGCATTTTCATTGTTTACCTCTAAGAATATTATTAATAATTTTGAGATCTCGAAAAAGAGGGAAATTACCCTAAACTCAAAAAATGAAAGTCCTATAATTTCATGTTCTAAAAAGATTTGAATCAATTGAATAATTTGAAGGGATTGAATTTTACGTTTCCTGGTTCCTTTAGGTATACATTTCTTCTAATTGAAAATAAAATTAAAATAACTGTCAAAATTTCTTTACAATTTTTTTTCGCGTCTGTATGTCTATGCAATTAGATGATGCTGAATGAAAATGAAAATTTGAAAAACTGAAAATTCAATAAAACATTTTATCGTTTATATGCTCATGAAAGGGGCTATTCAGCTGCCAACTTTTTCCCGGGTACAAAATAAAGGCAATTAAAGTTCAGATGCTGGGGGCGGTTGAAGAAAAGAGGTGAGGTGGCGAGAAGGGGGTGGCATGAAGGCGGTTGAAAAAGACGATGGGTAAAATCGCGCTTGGTTGGGGTCCCCACAGCCCAGCGTTGATGGTGGCTCGGTTTTTGTCATTTGAAATATGCGAGAAGGGGGCGAGGAAATGATAAAATGGCGACACCCCAAACCCAGACAATGAGACCGATTTTTCCTCGTCTTCTATTTTCCAAATACCCCCTCTACTCCTTCTCATCCGTCAACTTATAGCTTATGTCTTTCTTCGGAAAGCTATTGTCTTCGGTTTACTAATGACTGATTGTGCGATGCAATTATGGATAATACAAAGAGATATTATGAAATCACGAATTTATATTCTTATTCCATTTATATGCATTTATTGTTTGTTACCTTTAATTTTATTTTAACAAATTTCTCAGGACTTGAGTAACTGAAATATTTTTTCATTCAAGAGGGCTTTCGTGAAGCGGAAATACATTTCTGAATGCTTGAAATATCTTCGACATTTTAATAAATTCTGAATTGTTATCATTCGTACAGAGAAACAAATCTAAACCCTCTCCCTAGATTAGAATCCCCAAAATATTCTAGAAGAAAATACATCTATTGAAGAATTCCTCAGAATTTTGTTACAAATAAGTCGTAATTGATTTTCCCATACACCGAGAGAAAAATATAATTCAATCAAACAAATTTTTTTTGGAAAATCAAATGCACGAAATGTCTATTGCGAAGGCACTTTAAATTTTTCGGAAAAGTATATTTGATTGGCAACACTATATTTTTTTCTTAGTGGATCCACGTGATATTTCTCATCCCCCCAAATAAAACGTGAGACTCAAATCTTCCAAAAATCTTCGTACCCGTGAAAAGGATTCGTTACAATTTCCTTTCCGTATTTTTATTGATTCTCAACTCAGTGTTGGAGAAATTAAGGGGCGCCACCCGGCAGTTCTTACCCCCACTACAAATTCCATCCCCCCTTAGATGTTCTCCTATAGTCCTCCTTTTCCACGTACCCCCATCATCCAATCCCCCACCCTTCATCGAGTTCCCCACCTTCAGAGGCTATCGCCGAGTATAAACTCAATAAAAACTTTGAGAAATATTGCAGCATATTTTATTCTTTTATAGATTTTTCATTGTTCATATGATATGTAGTTAATTATATTTTGTTCTCTAAATATTTGTGCTGTGAGAAAAAAAATGGAAGCTTCGTTCCCATTCGAAAAATTATTGTTTGTAACTTGAGCCCAAGAATATTTCATCCAACATAACTCAATAAAAAAAATGTACAGAAACATAGAATGCTTTTTATTTTTTTATAGTATCTTTTATATTAAAAATCTTAATAGACATGTGTAAATCATTCATTTGTTTGTAATTCTAGAAATCATCGGTTATAATATATATTTTTCACCACGCTGTGTCGGAAAAGTAACTTTTCAGTCTCTCTCCGCTTCGCGTCGAGTGACTGAAAAGTACTTTTTCGACACATTGAGATGAACTCGCCTTCGGCTCGTGCTATAAACCTCCCACTCGCGAAAAAACATTTTTTTTTCACTTGTTACGAAATATACTATTTTAGACCTCACAATTTTTTGCCAATGAAAATAAGAATTAAAATAATGATCCAAAATTTAACAATCCAAGGACCTCCTTCCAATAGGGGAAAGCTACGATAGGAGTTTAATTTATCTATCACAGTAGTTTTTTTTAAGTTAACAATCTGAAAAAAAAGGAACCACGTAATTTTAGTAAAATTTGTTTTTATTTCAATGAACGGAAAAATCGAGGCTTTTTCTTTTTTAATCGCAATTATAAAATTAACCAGTGGACTCTGAGGTTTATTGAATGAACCCCACTTTTTTTTATTCGTAATTTTCCAACCACGGGGGTGATAAAAATAATGGAGGATAAAAGGGGTTAAAAAAAGGTGGTGGCAACCGCACGCGTGGATAAAACGAGGGGATAATGGGCTCACCTGTGGTGAGAACCCGGCATACACGGGCTGATGAAAAAAACTGTGGTATGAGACGACGTAAAAAACACAAAACAATCCCCCTGGGCTGGGAGGGGGTTGTGGAGAAAAAAAGTCCACAACAGTGACCACCTGTTAGAAAAAACGGGGGATGGGTTGAGGGGGAAAAAAGGTGGCCCAGGCTAAACGAGGGATGAGCAAATGAGGGAAAAAAAAGAGCAGGGCTAAATTGACGCAGGCGTTCTCTCACCCTCAGGGAGGGGGGGGGGGGGGGAGCTCTCGGGGGGGGGCGCGTGCCTCGGATATGAGGATCGCTTTGGGGACAAGTGTCAGACACTAAGTGTGGGACACACGTTTTTTGTCGCTTTTTTTTTCATCAAATGTCAGGCCGTGATGAAAAAGAAGAGAGGCACCTGGGGTTTCTCAACGGGAAGTGTTACCTGAAAAGGTATTGTAAACGTACACAGATTTTTTTCTCATTTCTTCGGAGTAATTTTAATATTGCCCGGTGATTAAGATAATTTCTTCAATCTAAAAAAAAAAATAGAGGAAGCAATTTTTGGCGGATTTGAGTCGTAAATTGGAATTTGTTGGCTCGAGACGGCATCAGTCATTATCAATTCGACACCCCCCACTGTCGGTAAAAACATACCCCTGCCGGATTTTTCAACCACTCGACTGCTGGCGCCACCGACCGAAACATTTGGGAACTTAGCGTAAGGTTGTTCCTAATGTTCAGCAGAATTACCAATATTTTCTTCATGCAATTGAAAAACAGTAAAAGTTCAAAGAAAAATTGGCGATTCTGACATTTGAAAAAAATTCGACTTGTGATTTGGGTGATTTAATTTTTTTCATTAGAAAATTGTAATGAATGAGACATTTGCCGTCTCTGCCGCGCAATAATTGAAACTAAATGAAAATAATGACTTTCCAAGTTTAAAGAGCATCTGCGAACCACGAGAAAATGCTAAACGAAAATAGTCTGGACTCGGTAAATCTTCATGGAAGTCGCGGAGACTGTTAATGTTCATCTAACCATGTAAAATCGTGCTTACTTATCTCCAGTGTTGCTGGGGAAGAGTGAAGAAGAAATAGGTAGACAAAGATAGTTGGATACTAAATAAAGTAAGTGAGAATGAGAATGAGAATGAGGTATGTTAACCGGCATGCATTCGCGGCAGCGGCATTTGGTTTTTAACGAAAATTAACGGCCGCCGTCCGAGATTCTGCAGATGCTACGAGCTTTTGTAATCTAATAGACGGTAAAGTTACTGTCGCGGCCGACCCCTCGTACATATTGTACTTTTTAGTATTTACTGTTGGTCGAAGCTATAACTCTCGCCCTATGGTTATTTCTCATAGAAAAATTACTCTTTTTCCAGCCTAATTTTTCGTTTTCATAAATTTTCGCAAAGTTGGTATTGGGAATTCTCTGTCAAATGTAAGCTCAATCGATTCGTCAAATTTTCAGATACAAGTTCTACCAAAAATTATTATTTGCATAAAATTATTATAATTTTTTTCACCCCAAAAATTATTCAAACATCGGTAGTTATTAGACTCACATCTCTCATTTTTTCATAATTTTATATAACCTTTATAAGTGTATACGAGTAAAACGTTAATATCACCTCAAGTATTCGAACGATTAAAAAAAAATAACCTCAAGAACTACAGAAAATGATAATGAGTTTTCCAACTTTTTAGCCATATATCACGAGAAGGAGTGGTACATATGTTGAGTGAAAAAGCGTGAGTACAAAAAATCGCCACAGAAAAGGCTAAAAAGGTCTCCACATACTGTCCCAAACCGGACGAGTAATAAAGTAATTTTATGAAGTGGTCACCAACGTCCGGTACGTTGTGTTGCAACCTTCCATACACATGCGAGAGAATGGAGAGGAATGAGGTGGGTGTTTTTCACTATGGGATGGTCGTTGTACGTGAAAAATTGCTAGGCTTCCCCCTTTTTCGTAGAGCCCGGAATCGTGGCTAACCTACCCTTGAGTGAAAACATACTGGTCCCTTAGTTGTACATGTGTACGTGTATCATGATTTCGTGCTCACTCCCGCCGAGACTCACCGCAGGAGAAAAAAAATGGGGTTGTGGTTTAACAACTTCCCGATTCATGAGAGAATATTTCCATCCATTCATTGTCGATTCATCATAATCATTGATTATTGGGAGAGCAGTGATATTTGGCGTTAATAAAACTGGCGTTTTAATACGCCAACAGTTTTATTAGGGCTAGGTTTAGGTTTAGAGACTATTTTTTCTAGATATTCGAGGAAGGTCTGTAAGAACACTGTGGGTATTTTTCTTAAACAATAAAAGCCTTGTAAAGGAAGAAGAAAGAATATTCCAAAATAAAGGAAAATGAGCGCGTTCGCCTGGAGAAATGAGTTAATTCTAATCGGACGGTTGTAGTGAGCGGAATCAGCAGAACTCTCCTATCGATATATTTTTGATGTTGCCATTTAATGTCAAATATATATTTTATTATTCCTTAAACCTAAAAAAAGTCCTGAGTGTTTGAATCATTATGATCCTACATTTATATATTTTTCTGCTTGTATAGATATTTTTAAGTCCCATATGGTCTACTGACTAGGATAGTTCATGAAAAAATAACAGAATGTCAATTTTTTTTATTGAAATTCGGTTAATAGAGTTCCAGTTGATCACCACGAGCCTTCGGAATGCTAGGTAAACAAGGCAACACCAGTCGACCTCAGAAGACTGTTGACAACATCTACAGTTGCGTGTATACAGATGTGTTTAGATACTTGTGCACAGTATGTATACATTTACGTTTGCAGCCAGTTCTCGATGGCAGCGAGAGGGTTGCTGGCTAATCCGTTGAGATTAAGATAACCCCTAAAAATGTTTTAGCTAAGTCGCCAACTTTGTCTGCAAGACGAAAGCTTAAAACTGTGAGAATCTGGAAGTTCCTTTCTGCGGGGGTTGGTGGTAAGAGATGACTCCACCCTGCGAGACACACCCACCTGAAAAAAAAACGGTAGATAAAAATACATGAGAAAATATTTAATTTTTTTATAAATACCGTAGTCGAGAAGAAATCATTAAAATTCCCTGATGACAATTCCCTTGACTAAAAAAAAGAGGGTAACGTTTTTTGAGATCTATTCTTACTATACTATACATCTATACTGTATAGTATAGGAATTTCGATTTTTTACAGAATTTCCCAATAACATTTATGTCAAGTGAATCAAATAATTTGTGCAAAGGTGGAAAATATTACAAAGAAGAAACACAACAATAAAAAAAAGAAATAAAGCAAAAAAACAGTTCTCCAAGTCGACTCTGATAAATAATCCGAAACTGATTGAACATACAAATTTTAATTCTAATCTCCTGTAAAAAATTTAATCTTTTGTTTTCATCTCTAAAATAAATTCTAAATGCTTGTACTTATCTAGAAAAAAAAAGAAGAAATATAAAATAAAGAAATAAATCTAAATGAACACCGGAGCGCGCGTCCGACTGTAAGGTAATAAATACCTTTGTTCCGAAAAAATCGTTAAAATTACTTTATAATAATTCATTTTCAATTTCCATGGTCCTCTGAGTTTGATGTACCCAGTGTTTCCAATATAATAACGTCTACATAGCAAACACGCTTAGTCGAAAGGCATTCCTCTGGACTTTCTTTACTAAATTCTCTCTTAGGTGCATAATATGAATGTCCATTAGTGTTTACGATGTTATACAGCGAGACAACGAGGAGCTAAAAATGCTTTCTGACATCAATTTTTTTAACCTCCTCCATTGTCTCCATGAGCGTGACACATCTGCCTTCCAGCGAGGTCCACAATTCAATGCTTAAAAAATGTAAATCAATTCGATTTTTCACCGTAAACGAATTACAAAATTAATGAAAATTTTCCGGGAGTTGACAATTAGCCCCTCTGCCCCCTTCATTTTCCATGACCTTCCAAAGCGGAAGTACTGAATAATGCGGTGTGGGCTCCTTGGCGAGCCAGTACAGGACGAAAAGTCATTGCGTTGGGAGTGGAAAGAGGGAGGGGGTGGGGAAGGGAGTGGCCCCACCTCCAACGGGGTTGAGGATAGTAGCACTAGAAAGAGACGGACGAAGCTGGAGATTTCTGTGCGCAGAGTTATAGTGAAACTTTCAGGCATTTATTTTACGAATCTGCATACTACGTCCGCTCACTTGTGCTTCCCTGGCACTGTTGAGGAAGTGCAATGGATAAAAGAGGGGATGGAGAATATGTGGGTGGTTTTTCATCGTTGAGATGTCTTCAGAATATACCGTAATTACAAATGAAAATACTGAAAAAAAAGAAATTCTACCTACGAGATGTAGCAATTAATTAATTCACGCGAATTCAAACCTTTCCTAATTTCTCAAGTCCTTGGATTGATTCATTCCCTCAGATAATTGGATTCCCCCGAAAATTTCATTCTTCACGTGGTTTCCCTCCAGACACCATTTCTAGAAATTATTGATAGAAGATTGTGGAAAGGATATCTCTGAAACCGTTGGATAACGCATTTGTAGAGAAGTTGAGTTTAAAAGGGAGGAAGTGGAGAGAATTTTGGAAGGCAATGATGGCGAGATCTGCTTCGTGTGGGGGGGGGGGGGCAGGCTGGGTTTGCCTGCGGCCTTTAAACTCATACTGAGAAAATTTACGGCTATGTGGAACCCACCTGAAACTCCGCAAGACCAGCAACCCCCACACCTCCCTTTCCTTCAGCCGGTCTTCCTTTTCTTCGTGTACATACCTTCAAAAACTTCGTAAAATTGTCCCATAAAACTCTTCGAGATGCACCGAGGTATAGACGCGTGCACTCCGAACGATAAGAGCAATGTTGATTGGAAAAAAAAATTATCTTGCCCACCGGAGCTGCAAATATGGCCACGTTTCTTCCCCTGAAATTAAAGAACTTTGAAACTTGAATGAAAAATCATTTTTTGGCGCAAGGATGACAGACGTTGTGAAACAATGAACCTGGAGGTGTATCATGTGTACAACCGAGAGAAAAGAGGGCAGATAGAGGGGTTGCGAGTAAACATATACAATCTACATGGGTCGATTGGGTTCGGTGGCATGAGAGGAGCCTCCGCGTGAGGGTGGTTGCATAGCATCTTCTGGACGACATGCGCTCACCCTCAAAGCGAACTCTTTTGAATCACTGGAGACAGAGGCCGGTCAAGGGAGCACCCTCATTTAGTGACTCGCCAGAAGTCACCGGTAGATACGTTAATCCGAAGCAAAATCATTTTTTAATAAATAAACGATTGTGATGAATGGAAATTTATAGTCTGAAAAGTGCGGAGGAAATTTCATTATTGAAAGCAATTACCAAGATCGATCGAAGCTATCTGGTTACAGCCACCTAAGTCTTCTTAATACCCGTAATTTATTTTACGAGTGCCTTAGATGGGGATCAGTTTCTGCAAGGGGTTATATTACGAGAGCACTGAAAAATACCCACAGACATCCATTCGGAGAATATGATTATTTTTGTTGATATTAAAAACTCGAGATTAGGCGCAGCCTAGCCATACCCCAACTGAAGCCTGAAGAGTATCTGAAATGAATTTTTGTAGCGGTATCCCTAGAACATTCAGCCAAAAACTCGACAAACGCCCCCCCGTGGAGTCATTTCACCCTATAACGGACAAGGAAAAGCGGATGAAGAAGGAGAAGCTGGAGGAAACGAAGTAGTAGCGGTAGGGGCTGTGGGTGGGGTTGGAATAATTCCCAAGCGAGAATATCCTCGTTTATCTGAAAATTTTCGTTCTCCATCGCCGGAGTCTGATGCCCGGATCTGAGGAGGGTCGAGCTGCAAACTTTACCCATTTTTCCCACCCCTGTCCCTCTTCTTCCTCCCCGCAATTCCCATCCAACCCCCTCCCCCCGGGCCGCTCTCGCCTTCGGAACCGCGAACCACTTTGCCAGTACCTCCAGCGGTACCATCAACGGGAGTAACCGCCTCAAGGCACAGAAATAGTTTCGCTTAAGTAGAAAAAGCCGGGAGGAAGACCGGAATGGTAAAGGG
Source organism: Psyttalia lounsburyi (assembly GCA_030522865.1). Lineage (NCBI taxonomy): Eukaryota > Metazoa > Arthropoda > Insecta > Hymenoptera > Braconidae > Psyttalia > Psyttalia lounsburyi. The sequence continues at coordinate 44,824 of JAPYZN010000128.1, forward strand.
GTAAGGGGTATGGCAATGGTGGTGGGAGAGTTGGAAGACCCGAGCAAGATGATATTTTCTTATCTTCTCATTACTTAATTTAACGATTGCCTCTGATACCTAACCAGTGGGGAGGCCAGGCATGTTACCATGGCTACCCTCACTTGAGTGCTCATAAAAAGATGAATGGTGAACCACCATATTTCCAACATCCTATAGCCTACACTGCCTTCCAAACCCCTACCACCAGTTTTCTTGTGAATCCTCATCAGCTACCGCCAATGGTTTTTCTACCAGTGCCGAAGCCATAAGTTTTGAGCTTTTTGTGAGCATTTGTGAGTTTTTTTCTGAGCAGATGGGCCTTTCATTGCACACCCAAATAATTCACTCCAAGTTAACCATTTATTGGCGGCAGACAGTATTCGTAGGTGAGAAGATATTTAAAAAATAATTAGTAAGTCAGGGGAGCGATTTTTGTGAGTATTACGCCTACCGATGATTAACTCAATGTTCTCTGGAGTCATTTCACCAAAATGTCTTTCAATCGGTTTTCCCGGGAGATTGAACAAGGTGAGAGTTTTGTTACCCAGAACTACTCGAGGGGGATTTCGAAATTAATGAGGGTGTTTTACGAATGATTCCGAATGATTAAACCGACGTGTTGAGAATCTTCCACCCGATCAAACGCTCTTCTGAGCTATTTCTTGCTGATCACCCTTCCTCCCCTTTCTTTCTAGCGCCTTCGGGGAGCCCCCCTCCCAATCCACCCCCGTTTTTCGTACTTATCCCCCTCCCCCGGGCCGTCCACCACCACTTCCTCGTCATCCTTTATCCCGTAGTATCCATCTTCATTTTCTTAATCGCTCCATGCCCACCCACTCGCAGGCACACCAAACTCCCATTCCTCCGACATTTTCCGAGCTAAGATGGCGGACGCTGACGAAGACGTATTACCATGGAAGGTCGCAGGGGTCAGAGGAAACTATATACTTCCGGCATAATTGGTTTTCTTCTGTATAATATTTTATCTTCCCAATATTTTTCAAAAATCCATGACGACTGCTGAAAACAACTTATGTTGGCCGAGTGTTAACAAGATATTACCGTTAAGATAAATTTTTAAATTGAGAAAAAAACAAACAATATCAGTAGTTCAATGGATATCAATTTAGAAACGTGGCATGTAAATATTATTCTTGATTCTGACCTAAAATCAAAATCCCCCTCTCAACGTATATGTGTCATAGTCTAAGTTAGCAACGCATCAGAGATGCTCCCGGTATTCAAAGTCACGTGTAACGTGAGACGCCAAAGGGGTGAGGGGCGAGGGAACTCAGTGGAGAGGGGAGGGGGGCCGGGGGTGAATGAAGGGGTGGCGCAAGAGGGGGTGTGGGGTATACAAGCCCCGAATGTGGGACAATCCTCATCCTCCTTCAGCACACACCCTTTACGCGCGACACGCTGTATGCCGCCACATTTGCCAACCATACAAACCTTCTCACACACCTAAACGAGTGTCTCGGGACAACTTTTACTTTCATCTCGAGGTACACCAGTGTCTGCCAAAGTCAAGTGTGAAATAGAAATTTTGCAATCGATGGCTCAACAAAATCATTTTCCAGAGTGGAAAAAGAAATTCTTGAAATCCTTCAAATTCTTATCCATTCATTTTAACATCTTAAAAGTCATTAAACTGTACTTCAATATTTTTATTGTTCAATTTAATGGAGATAAAATTGTATTTTAGTGATATGAAATTACGTAAATACATCATAAGCGCATCTTGAAAGCTCTCACAAACTGATACATCTGATATTGAAGGATGTCAGACATCTACACCGTCATCACAAAAAAGCCTTCCCTTCTTATCATCCAAATTTACATAAAGTATTTATAAACTTTGTTAGTGAAAGGGGTTGAAAGGGGAGGGTGGGTTAGTTGGCAGATGAATATATAGAATACTTCCAAAGACTACTGCCAAGACTAGAAAACGAGTTTTCCCCGGAAAGTCTGTCTGCAGCCTCGCGGGTACTTTTCTCATCCCCCTTTATAACGGCGGAGAGTTCGTTGTCAAGGGGCCGCCGGAGGGGGAGGGGGGGGAGTGGTTGATGGAGGCGAGGTGGGTTTTTGCTTGCACTAGAGTGTGGGGAAAAGCCTTTCCTTAGCTGTACGGGGTGGGGGGCGGCCATTTTCCCCCGGAGTTCTTAATATTTTCATGATGGCGGCCGGGGCCGGCGAGAAAGCGTTGGCGTAGACTGAGAAAGAGCTCAGAGGGGGTGGGGGATAACGGTAAGGAGACGAGGGAGGGAGGAGGGGGGAGGGTGAGTTTGAACGAGAGGGGTGAAATTAGAAAAGGGGAGATTTAAATATCAACCCCCGAGGGGGCGGACCGGGCTCGTTCACTCCCGCATTACCACCCTTCTTCGTTTCTCACCGACCGTCCTTCACCCGACAGGGGTGAGAGGGGTGGACTTCCACACCAGTCTTACTCCTGGTTCAACGCACACAAATGGCAAACCTTGGATGAATTTTCTGAGCTCTGACACTTCTGCAATATTGATGATAGTCCATAGTATTTTTGATTTTTTTTCTTTTTTTCTAGAGTCTAGAATATTTGAGGAGAATAGGTCGTTATGTAAGGCAGTAATGAAAATGTGATGAGCTGAAGGAGATGAATTCCCAATCAATGATTTTAATTGCACCCTTGGCTGGAGATAAGGTCGCAGATTGAGCCATAAGAAGGGTGAATTCATCCCCTGTATTTTCAGAAAATAAGTGTGCCTGGTTGGTACGCCCTCTTCTTTAATTACGTTCTCCCTCTTTCACCTCCACTCTTTCACTCGGCTTCTTTATACCTCCTCATACCATTCCCGGTATAGTCTTCGTATTTCTCGGAAAGCTCGAGGGGGGGGGGGGCTGAAACTTACCCCTCCGGCACCACCCACTTCGTTTCATCCATTCATCCTCTTGGGTTTCGAGGGGGGGTCTCCTCTGTTTTTAGGGAAGAAAATTTTAATTGGAATTCAGTGACTCCCGTGAAACTCTAGGTCTTAAACTCCACGAGGAGACGAGAGTTTTCTGGTTTAAAAGGATCTGAAAAAGGGGTGGAGGATGGAATTGTATTTGGAAAATAATTTGATAACTCAATTTTACACCAGTTTCCAAAATAAATGACAAAACGTTAGATTTTCATGGAAATATTATTCGGCACAAGGCCTTTAAATAAATTATAATATGGCATATATATTTTATTTCAATTTCCCTAAAATTAACCTCCAACTGTTTCACACCAGACAATAACATTTTTTACCAATTTATACGATACTGTTGAAAGCCTTTGCTATATCGCCAAACTCAGTTATCTCATGAACGCTTTAAAAGCACTTGTTTCAAAACAAATATCAAAGGATGCCTTTCAGCCTCACCACACCAACCCTTCAATTTTATTACCCGTAAATGTAAAATCAATGAGAGGCCTCTCTAAAATCATCCCACTTGGTATCCGAACAAGCACCCAAAAAATCAAGACAACAACTTTGGCTCGAAATAAAAGAGTAAAAAATGCCTAATTAAAAAGGGGAATTGGTGTAATGGGCGCAAGCCCACGAACGATGGATGAATTCTCTCCTCCTCATTTTCTTTCCAAACTCAGTTATCTCACAAACGCTTTAAAAGCACTTGTATCAAAACAAATATCAAAGGACGTCGTCTTTCAGCCTCACCACACCAGCCCTTCAATGTTATTACCCGTAAATGTAAAATCAATGACAGGCCTCTCTGAAATCATAGCACTTGGTATCCGGAGAAGCGACCGAAAAATCAAGACCACGACAAGTTTGGTTTGAAATAAAAGAGTGAAAAACGCTTAATTAAAGAGGGGAGAATTGGTGTAATGCGCTCAAGCCCGCGGGAGCTGGGGTAAATTCTCTCTCCTCATTTTCTTCTTCTTTCTTTTTCATTGTTGTACGAACAAAGGCAGCACAGTCAGGTTCGACTCTTGGAATAACCGATGCCTGATTATCCCGAGCGTGTTTCCAAATCGAGGATTTTCTAGATCCCAATTCGACCCACCCCTTTCATTTTTTCCCCCTTTACGATAATAATTCTAATCACCTTCTCTAACCTCACAGTCCCTCAACATCCCATGCCACTATTTTTTAACGACAATTTTCAGTTGAATAAGTGTTTAAAGTTATGCATAAGTTCATTCGAATGCTCATAAATTGTTTCAGAATCTATTCCTCAGATCGTGTTAGCAGGTAACAGCATCGTAGCTAATTTAAACGCGAAATTTAAGTCGACTTGAAATTGGAGTTACGGGTGTGATGGAAGGATGGAGCAGGGGTTGCCGTGTGGAAAGAGTTATAACTGAATATGGAAGAAGAGTATATGAGGCTTTACGAAACTCCCGAGCAACCGGAGACGAAATATATAACAATAGATTATTCCAGGACAAAATGTTCATAACCAAAAGAAATGAATTCTGAGGAAATGGTTTTGAATGTGCGAAAGTAGTGATCAATGAGAAAATGAGGGAGGGAAAACAGACACCGGGGGAGGGAGGGGGTGAAAACGACGATAGAATCCACTCAATTGAGTCCACTGAAACAGTTTGTGTCTGCGGTCCACCAAAATTGATCCGGCAACACCGTAGCCAACTGTCTCAAACAGTCTAACCTCCTCTTTCTCATTCACTGGGGTTTCCTTCCCTTTGGCTTACCCATCATCAATACGTTGGAATTCATCTGTGAAATGACGCATTATTCCATGAAATGCGAATAAGATCAAGAGCAATAAACCACCACAAGAACGCCTCATACCGGATTTTTCATCATGTCATTCAATTTCAATAATTGATACCAATATTAGGTAAATGTATGCAGATGAAATTGGCTTAGTACGTCATCATCGTAACTTTCCAATATGCCTATGCCAACTTTACTCAAAATCCATTCGCTGTGCCATGAGATTTCTGGCAGAAGCAACTTCCTTCTACAAACAGATGAGCCACGTGGGGATCATCTGTCCTGGGACGACTGTAACAAAAACCATTCAGTGATTTCTCCGATAATCTCACACGACTCAATTCCCTCCCTCCGTAATCCAAATACTTCGTATATTCAAACTCAAGTCCTGGGAAAAATTTCCACGATGGTTTTTTTCTTAGAAAAAGGAACAAATATAAATATTAATGGCGGGGAATTTCAGCAAGCCCTGAAGGTAAGGTAATTGGCACGTCTGGAAGACAAAGCAGTTGGTGTTGGGTTGGGAAAACGCCTTCGCTGGCAAAATTCAAAGAAGATGAATAAGAAGAAGAAGCATAGAAGAAGAAGAAGAAGAAGAAGAACTGGCTAGCAAATGAAGGAAGACTACGAAAGAGTATGGAGCGTCAAGGCAAGACGGATGGAGGTCGGAGGGACGGTGGAAAAGGAAGCGGGAGAGGGTGTTTCTGGTAGGAGGAGTGAAATAAAGATGGCCGACTCCCACCTACCCTCTTACAACCCCCCTTGGGGTTGTTCAGTGAGCAGCGTAGGTTTTGAGCAGAGCCGGCCGGAGAGACCATCCTTCCTCACTCCTCATTCACCCATCCTCCTCATCCTCCTTTCCTTTTTCCCAAGCCCCTCTTATATTCCCCTCTGACACTCATTTCGTCTTGCTTTCGCGCATTTAAAACCTGCTTGCGCGCAGAAACCCAAAGGGGGTTATAAAAGGAAAAAGGGGAGAAGAACTGAGAAAGCGAATGCTTGGGCAAAGTTGGGTAGGCGGGCGTTTCACTCGGGGACTGTGTTTGGGGGTGAGGAAGAGGGTGGTCGGTGCTAAAAGGGGGGAAAACAGTTCTTATTGATTCAGAGGAGGGCAATCCTCCTACTACTCTTGGGAAAGCACAAACCTCCGTTGTTTCCTTTTACTACCGTATTACATATTTTTTTTCTGGAGCCCAGCTCTAGGTATATTTCATCGCAGATGTTTTTCATTCACTTTGGTGGGCTCTGCTGAAAGAATTTACTTGCTAATTATCATGTGTTTACGATAGCCAAATAGATAAATGTTTTTTTTCAAAATAAAACCCTAGAGATATGGAGAATTTTTTCAGTCGGACAAAGTCTCGAGATCTTATCCAAAATCCGAACCATTTGATTGTTTTTTTTTTTTAAGATCACTTGCTCCTTTTTTTTTTTTTTGGTTCTGCTGGAGAAACTTTTTTCATGTTCAACTACTTTACTCTTCTTACTTCTTCCTCTTTTTCATCTACAATTCGCAAACTATGTATACATATATAGTTTTCACTCGCTGGGCAAATTGACTTTTCCTAATAAACCAACTCTCGCAAGGCAACTTCGACGAAAATCATTTAAAACTTTAGCTCCGACTCGCATTTGCCTCTCGTTTTAATACGACCGTCCTGTAGCCCACTCTCTCATTCCACCCACCATCCCAACACTGTGTCTTGCGAAGGCGTATGTGCGTCCAGGAGAGAATCAAACTATCCAACTTTGATTTTACAAAAATAGGAGCTAAAGCTTAGGTAAAATTTTTTTCTACTACTTCAGCCGTTAAGAAATAAAGGTGTGAAAAATTCAGGTAGAAGGGGTTGTCTTCTTACATTTTCGCACCTCCAGAGTACATTTACAAATTAGTGTGTATTTTCTGAGCTTATAACCGCTGATAAGTTGAGTTCGTCAATTGCAGTGATAATTTCCCGATAAATTTTTTGACACAAAAATTACTTTCCATCATCATTAACCGGCCGTCGTCTTCTGCCTCCGCCTTAACTTGAAATTTTAACGAAATCCTCACGGCATTATTTCATCCCCGTCAAATATTAAACGGGCACTCGACGAATGCCGAGGATTTTCGTATGGAGAGATTGGTCGTAGATAGACAAGTTGAAAAGTTCGAGTGAGAGGTATAAGAGAGAGGACAGATTTGAAATGATTATGAAGGTTTTCGGATAACTGAATGAGAGACATTTCGTCCTAAGAAATATGACGTTAGAATGGAGTAGAAACCAATGGAATAGGATAAAATATCACTTCCTGTCTTTTCCGCTTCCTATTCCCCAATTCAAATAGCCTCCCAGGCTTTCAGTCTATCGACCACTTCGTAATGCATAATTTGATTTACTCGATGAGTTTATCATCTACCTTTCACGCATTCGAGGTGAAATAAAGGCTTCAGATTGTCAATAATCACCGACGGAGGACATATCCAAAAAGTTCCGACTCAATACCGATTTTGTGGTTGATAATTTTCTTGTAAATATATGGACGTTTATCAATGTCTGAGCTTTACCCCCAGTGAATTGAGCATTGCGAGACAAAAATTAAGATGATGATGGGGTGAATCACGCAAGAACCCTCATTATTTTGGGTTATGTTCGCAACCTTAAAGCTAGCCTCTGGAATAATTCCTGCAAGGATTTCGTTACTATTTATTTCATGCACGGCTTCACCTCACCCAAAGGTTATTCCGGTATACCTAGAGATAACATAACGGAATGAACCCTTACTCATAGCGCATACTCATAATTTTCAAAATATTTGCCTTTCAGAAAATCAAAGATAAACTTGCCCTTAATTTTTATCCAACTTTTTCATTGATTAGATAATTACTCGGCAACATTTCACATTCATCGATTTGAGGGGGATACGTGAGTATTCTTTTGGCTATCACTTTTGGCTGTCACTTAAAAAAAAAATGTTAATTTCCGTGATAACCTGGCAGAATTTTTTCAGTTGACAACGACTCACCAGTGAATTTCTCGAGTGTTGGTTATAGGATCCACATAAATTTGCGCTCGAAATTGATGTAACGAGGGGATTTACTGTTAATTTGACCCGTAACATCATTTGACCCTAGCGATCGATGAAAGTTAGCTCCAGGGCAGTCTAGATATGTAACAAACGATGCTAACGTCACTACATGGTGCTTGGAAAAATTAATTATATTTCAAAAGTTGAAATCGAGTTGCGAGTTGGAAGGTTTGTTTTCATCTCCCCCGTATATACATACTTGTGTGTGTTGGGAGAAGGTTAAAAGTAGGAAGTGAGAGATAGGAGGGCGAGAGGTAGTAGAGGAGAATGTGTATAGGTCGCTGGTGACGAGGCGTCCGTGCTGGCTCGCACGGGTAAAATTTTAAACGAAAGTTTGCTAATGAAGGTGACTCCCCATCTCTTTTCTCATCCTCAACGAGGGAGATATGCCTCAAACTGAAATGAGTGGAAGGCATCACGATGTGAGGAAAATCGTCGCCAGTAGCTTATAACACAGGAAAATTGGCTACATTGCGTCTGGGGGTACGGTTTATTTCCAACCGGTTATCTCGAGTACTGGATTGTCCTTACAACCCTCACAGGCCCTTTGTTACAGGTATATGATGTTCTGACGATAATTAACATAAAACTTTTTTTTTTATTTACCGAGAAATTTTTTTTCTGGCTGCTGCCAATTATCGCGAGTCGGAGAATTTTTATTTGGCATTCGATGAATTTTCGTAGAGAGCGGGGATGAATAATTAGATTATATTTTTAAGAGAAAATTATCTTTTAAGGGATGAAAGTAGATTGTATCGTTGGGATAGAATATAACCACTCGAGTGTTAATTCCAGAAAATTCTACATTATTAACGATCGATGAATGACAATGAAAGGCCGATGAATGATTGAATAACAACTTTTACTCCATTTTACATCAATTCGGTAGGATTTGATAAGTTGGAAGACTCCATTTTGTCCAGCCATCTTTTCACCCCCACGAATTTGCCATACAATGGGGGCTGGGGGACTAAATTCACGGTAAGCGTCCCTTCTTCTCGTCCACCCTCTCACAAAAGCCTTCGACCCTTCTTTATCCATCCCTCCACTCGTTTACGTATATATAAGGATTTAAAAAATATAATATTCTTCCTCCCTCCGCAATGTTAGGGACGCTGTACTCTGACCGTCTTTTCTATTCCATTCTGATGCCGAAATATTTTCCGACGAAAGAGATAGGAAAGAGAAAGTAGGTGGGAAAAGGGTTCCTGGCAACCCCCCAAAAATCATTAAAACCATCCCTCTACCCGCGTTTTACGCGCGGAGGAGTCGACACGGTCTGCGAGAGTTTTCGAGAAACTCACCCCTATTTCGTTTATCTTTTGTATTTTAAATTAATGTCATGGCAAACAAAAATTTATATTTCATTCTAATAAAATAAAACGCAGAGGAAAAGGGACTTGTAATTCTTCTAAAGAACAAAAAAATTGAACCGTTCAAATTAATAAGAAATTAATAATAATAATCATAATAAGCGAAGAACCGATATCTAATTAAATAGGCCGATCCGAATTCTCCCCCAATTTCAAATCACCCCTTCACAAACGAACTTTGAAATTAACCTGGGGTAAAGAGAGACTGTGAAATACACCATAAGAAAATTGTCGTCCATTTCTCTGACTTATTTACGGTGGGAGTTGTGTCACGTGGTACTAGAGAAACTAGAAGGGTAAATTTCAAATACAACCCACCCCAATTGAGTGTTACCACCCTTTCTGGATATCCCTTATCCCCCCCCCTCCCCCTGCCACATTTCTTACGTACGTATTTCTTCGTTTACCGCCCACAAGCGCTCGCGAACAGTCACTTCTTGCTGGCAGAGGAATCCTCTCAGGGGTTAAAAAAAATCTCATGAAATATTCCCTGAATGAGTGATAAAAAATCCAGTTGCAGATGTCATGCGGTCACGCAAAGTTTGCACGCACTTGAGATATTGTATTCTTTCAGCACTCGTTCTCATTTACCGAGGGACTTTGAAGAAAAGCCGTCTACAAACCCATGAATTACGAGACGTTATTATTATGGTGATACAGAATGAATGAGAAGAATGGAAATTTCACTTTCCACCCTCGGTTTGCGATAACTTCACGAATGAAGATTTTTTTGGTAAATTTACAAAAATTGTTTCTGTAAGTATATTTTAATTCCCATATAGTCTAGTGGCTAGGATATTATATCACTTATCACCAGAAGT
>JAPYZN010000130.1:0-48418 GCA_030522865.1 Psyttalia lounsburyi
CCCAAATTTTCCTTTAAGTCCTTTGTACCCTTGGGGAAAGTAGTTCCCCCCCCCCCCCCCCCCTTTAACGTTTATGTCATTGTATATTATATTAAAATATTCAATTATACATATATTTTGTAATTGATATTAAACAGCGATTATTTGAGTGTTAGCACTGTTGCTAGGTATCATAGGTGGGAGTCGCTTATAACCATCTGTAAACTATTGATGCTAACACTTACTAATTATACGCGTCTACTTAGCCTTGTTAAATATCAAGTTTTATGTCGTAATAAAGAGAGATGGAGGGGGAGTTGTTGGTGAAATGGTAATTGTGGTATTCGAACACGAAAAATTCTTGATGAACGCTCGAAGAGGTTTCAGTTTTATATTTTTTAATGTACATAATGTAAAGTCCGTTGAATAGTATAAATGATAATTAATCGTCATGGATTGTGCATCATTTCATTGGGGGTTTAGCAAAGAGGAAGTCCATGAGAATTATTTATTTGCACATTCCATTTGCTGAACTCACACTCAATCGTTCCTTTCTATTACATCTTTCATTGGATTGATTAAATATCTTCATTCTTCATTTGATTTCAGTTGATTAGTAATAATTAGGCGTGCATGTACACTTTTTATTTCTCACTTCCGGTGATTTAATTAATTGTTTGATCATTGAGTAAAAAAAAATGACATCAAGAGTCTGAATGATTTGCTGGTCTGGGATAGGCGTAGGCAATAACCATTGTTCTTATTTTTTTCTAATTTTTCATTGAATTTGTCCATTCATAAATTAATCCATAAAATGATAATTAATTATTGCACAAATAATTGGAAATATAATGAGAAGAATTAATAAAATCATTATGAATTTAACATGAAAAAATTGATGATTATGCTTACGTCTTTTCTGGCGTAGTTGTATATTCACTGTCTACTTTTGCTGTGTACTTGTAATGGCAAGATCGACTCAAAATAAGCAAACGATTTTGTGATAATATTAGGATTGCGCTTGATAATTAGAGGCATTGGATAGATGCTTATTTGATTTACTTTTTTGGTTTACATTATGATTTTTGGGGCGTTGATTTTATAGAAAGCAAAACAACGTCACGAACAACCTGTTAGACCTATCAGAGTTTGATACACTGAGTAATAGCAATAAGGGCCCAATACTGGAGATGTCGACGAATTTATCCAACGAGGATTCCCTCAACTCAAATTTAAATCCAGGGGCTATGCCCTTTACTCCTATGGTCAACCCTTTCGTGCCAGCAGCGACGAATGCCAATACAAATCCGTTCCAGGATAATTTTACTAACAACAAGGGACAAGATAATAATCAATTACCAGGTAATTAGCATGAAAGGATCTTTAAGGGGATGAATTCAGTGGCGGCAGAGGAATTTTTGGGAATTTTTTTTGTGACAATTTTTTCCCTCCTTTTTTTTATCAAATATAAATGGAATAAAATCGCAGATATTCAAGAATTTCCACTGAATTTCACCCCCGAATTTATCAAACCCCTCCCGCCAGTTTACTTCATTATGATTTAATTTCCAATCTGTTACAGATCTTCTATCATAAAAGTTATTAAAAGCAAATACTTTGATGATGAAGAATGAAGAGAGATAAAACCACTGGAATAATTACCAGTTTGCCCCTGGCAAGCGTTTAGGTACCCCAATGACGATTATAATCGTTCAAATGATGATTGAGATAACGAGTAATAATGAGTTTGATCGATAGCAAGAGTGGAGGAATGGCGAGTGTAAATAAAGAGATGGCGATTATCCAAATAAACGAGAAATGATAATTGGAATGACAGCAGTGTTGGAGCTGCTGGAGCCCTCAACCCTTGAAGATCCCATACGTAGAGAATATAAATGAATGATAACTCTCCTCAACAGGATCATTTACGAGAGAATTAAAGGAGAAATGTAAAATAATATATAATGTTAATTTGAATTATAACTATACAGTGGCAAATATAGACGTCAAATTATGCCCGTCATCGTAATTAAATGCTTACAGACACTAACTTTTTAGAGAGAAAAAGTAAACAAAAAAAAAACGACAACAAAACATTGATGGGATAATGCCTATTTATAACATATATTTGATTGAAAAAAATAAATATATATATTACACATTTACACACTACGCAAACACTCTGTACTCTAGTGTATGTAACAATTTTGTCATTAAATTAATTTTTCTTTTTGTTTGTACGAGTCATTCTGTGTATCCAAACTCGATATTTGTCATTTTAATCAAAAAGTGAGAGAAAGAGTTAAATTTGTAGATCTTAAAACCGTTTTTTTCACAGACATTAGCACAAGTCTCTCAAAACACATTTCGTATTGATATAAATATGATGTCCACTTTTTTTTTTTCAATTTCGATCGTCAGTTGTAACAAAATAAAAGCATCAGATCACGATTATTTAGACATTGTCAATTTTTTTTTATTGATCAGTAATAAAAGGTAATGATAAATGAGTGAAATTCAAGTGATTTCTTCCGTACTCTATTTCGGGGTGTGCGCTCACTAGTCAAGGGATTCAACGTTTTTTTTTTAATGCTCTTTCTGTTGTCTTTCTGTTGTCCTGGGGTGGCTAATGTTGTGGGACATATTGAGAGATAATGAATGGGGTTATTGAGGAGAGGTGGGAGAGATTTTAGATGTTAGAGGGAAATCTCGACGTGAATAGTCACTGCTGGATGATTTATTTTCATTGATCATCGTCAATAGTCGGCCTAGTTAGTGGTCTTGAGGATTATTTAATTGAGATTCATAATGATTTGTGAAAAATTATTGACACATTAGGCATTGGAGATATTTTTTTAATCGATGGAGATCGATTGTTAATCAGTGGCTATTTATTAATGATAAAGTAGCACGTGATACTACACATGAAATTATTCCCATTAGATATTTAATGAGAAAAACTAGTTTCGTTGTGCAGGAGCGATTGTTATCTTAGTTTATTATTCTTCATGTGGCTGTAATGAATATTTGAAATTTTTGTCTACATGTCTTTTTATAATGAGAGCATGTTACTAAATATCGGATAGAGATTTTTTTTTCCTCCTCATTCGGTTAAATCCGTTGATTGTAAATTGTGAATGCAGAAATGTTCACGAGAATTGTGTGAAATATCGTAATATCCCTTTTGTCGAACAAATCCATGGACGTTACGATGGATAACATGTGGCGAAATTACTCTTCCTGTAGTCTAATTAACGTCGTTTCTATATGACACGTGAAAGTGATTTTAAATGTTGTGAGAGAACAGTTTAATGAGGACTAAACATCGATCATGTCAATGTGAAATGATAATACCACATAATGTAAAAAAAAAAACAAACAAATGCTTGTATGTAATAAATACTTAATACTGAAGTTGTGAATGAGTTTTGTCAACGAGCTTGTGAATGAAGGGGTTCCACGGTTTTTCCCTGTTCTAGGAGGAAGCCAAGGGTCATAGGGGGTATATAATGTCAACTCTGGGAGTAACGCACGATCTAGACTAGATTGTACTTATTTCCCCCAGGCATAAGGAGCGCCGAAAGGGAAACTTTACTCTCTTCCCTTCATTCTGTCGTTTGCAGAGTTAAAAGTGTTAATTATTAAGTTCGTATACGTTTTATATGCAATTTGATTCATTCTGTTGTTACTTACAACAATATTATAGCCCTATAATCTCAGCATTCACCTGCGAGCGAATCTCGCCACGGCCAGATAAAAGTTGTATCAGAGTCGAAATGTACAAATTGATTTGAACACATGTGGCTTATACACAAGAGGGAAGGACACAAAAATAGTAAGTATAATATTGCTTCTTTTCACAACTCAATTATCGATAAATTTATGACTTAATTTCTTCAACTTTAAAATGTCAAATGAAAGCGCATTCAATAGGTTTATTAGATATTTTCATTTGTACAATAATAAATATTAAACTTTACCACTAAATTTATTAAATTTAATATAGTTGTCATATATCTTTTTGAATATTTCTTGCAATGATGGTGAGAATAATCTGAAGAGTAGAGAAATCCCGTGCTGGTCACAGATGTTCAAAAAATGACTGATAGAATCATCTAGAGGTTCCTGTATTTATAACATAGTTTATCAGTATAGTCTCAGAAAAATATAGAAAAACGAATTCATAAATTATTTTGAATATTGATATGTGTTACATTATCAACATTGCTGACATACACATTACCTTAACATAACTAGGCATGACTCCTTCCCCATAATATATATCGACCATATCTGCTATGATATAAGGACTCAGTTTTCCAATGTATTTTTTCAGTTTAATAAAAGCACTCGCTAATTTCTGTATTTCCAGAGCAATCAAATATTGTAGCTGCTCATTCTCGGAATTCTTTTTGAGTACTCCAATGATCATTTTGATTGTTTTCAAATACAATCCTACAATCACAGGTAAATAATTGATGGTCAGTGCAGGTCGAAACTTTAACCAAGATGAGCACAGGTGCAGAGTCTGTTGAGAGAGTATTAAATTCTCGAGTGACTCGTTCATGAAACTATTGACAATAGTCATTATTAAATCCGTTGTTTTGTCTGTAATTATCATTCGCCTCGAACTTACGATGCTAATGAAGAATTTTATTATGTCCAACATCATGCTATTATTTACAGCTGTATATCGTGCTTTTATTGTCCGCATGAGCGTCTGAAAAGAAATTTGACGAGTTCTCTCTTGCTTTGTTCCCAAATCTGCCTTGGCAATGGCAGTCCAAATAATCAAACAGTTTTCAAGAGAATTTTCATTGTTCTCTTCAAACGATTTTATAGTATTTTTTGTCAGTAAGTTTAGAGCGTGACTGAAAATTTGCGCGTCACTGGCTTCGATTAATATTGGAACAAGATCTGAGCACGATTTAATCAATAACAGACTCCATATATTTTTAATCATCGTACTGTCTAACCTCACGACGCTGTTTTTGTACTGAAGAATTACTTCTATGAAATGAAAACTTTCTCTTTCGAATTCTATATTATTTCGATTGCTCTCCCCGTCGCGTGTTCCAGTCAAGATTGCCAAGGTTCTATGTATCCTATTAGTGATAACGTTGTCGAATTTATTCAGAGCCACTGCTGCTTTCACAGCAATTGTTAAAGTTTTCAGTTGGTTTGCGTTCAAAGGCTCATCATCAATATATAACATAATCTTCGGTAATAATTTCGTTTCCAATTTAAGAAGTTCCATATTGTCAGGATTTTTCAATTTAACTTTTTCCAAACATTCTATTATCATTGTTAACGTGTATTTATTATTGAGGTGAGATTTGAGAGCTTGTTTGAGGGTCTTATAGTTGTTGGAGTTTGTTAATGAGCATTCCATAACTCTGGAGAAAATTTTTTCCAATTTGGATAATTCGAGAATCAAAAGTTCTGGTTGGATATATTGGAGAAGATCTTCCTTGTAACGTTCACTTGTAATGGAGATAATTTCTTCACACACGGTAGCTAGGGTTGCATTATCCAGTGTTTCTCTTTTTAATGATAAAATCGTTAGGAAGATGATCGTCTTCAAATCTGTGATGCAATACATCAATGGTAAATGTAATAGAATCTTTACATAGTTCATTATGTCATTTTCGATATTTGTATCGTTCAGATGAGTCCAAGTAGGTGTTGCTAATATTGCTTGTAATGATTTCAATGTTTTTCGATATCGATAATTTTTCCGCCAATTTACCTAGAAATCAAAATTAATAAAATTAATATGGTTTGAAGTATACGTGGTTTCTCCACGTATAGTTGAATGATAAACAGATAATGGTAAATAGCACCTCTCAATATTTTCTTGTAAAACTTAGACAAAGGATGATTTATTTCCATTCTATTTTGTGGCAAATGTTGTGTTTAGTTTAAATTCTAAGTAGAGAATTGATTTAAGTTCAAGTTTCATAGAAAAATTTCATATGGGCTATATGGACTGATTAGCGATTGAATTTGTAATTATTTTCCCAATCACTATTTTTGCAACGAAAGCGGCAGGTGATTCATTGATATCTTTACTCACCGTCGTAATTACGTTAAGTAGTTTCTTGGTTGTAGATGTTGATTCCCCCAAAATCATATGAATTTTTCGTAAAATTTCGAAAACCAATGCAGTGACTAAAGTTTCATTATTTTGAATTGAATCTTCAATCAATATGTGGCTGATTGAATTAAAATTCTCTATCAAGAACTTGGCTAGTTGAGAAATACTGTCATAATTCAAGCCATGATTAGTTTGGAGGTCTTTATCCACCACACCTTTCTCAGGCTCTTTCAGAGAGTGAACTTTATCAGTGGTGTCTCTAACAGCATTCAGATCAATACATAAATTCGATGTAACTTGAATTCTTCGTTCTTTAAGCTGCCGTAAAAATGAACATTCCGCTACCTTCGTCTTCCCTTCAAATTCCTTTATTTCTTCCTCTATGTTCGCCATATTGTGGTAAACATCGCTCCAATCGTTTTCCGTCACAGTGCCCGTAGAATGATGATTAATAAATATTACAATTGCTTGCAAATCCTCCACAATTTTACATAAATTTAACCCAACTATTTGATCATCATCGTTATGGCTTTTTTTCAAAATTGTGATGAAATTAAAAACAGTTTTACCTAAATGTTTCAATGCATTAATGACCTTTTCTTTCCCTAGGCAAGGTCGAGTTACTTCAAACACATCAATGCCTTCAAAAACAGCTCTAGCCAGTTGTTTAGTGATTTCCGAGACTATTACGAGAGCTTTGGAAGCCATCGCCAGTGTCGGTTTCGTATTCTCACCCGTTGAATTTGTCACCCATGAGGCCACATAATAAGCCAAACTGTTCAGCACATTCCCAACTTGCGAATTTGTCAAATTCGAAATTGACGCTGAGAATTTGTCAATAAAATCTTGGGGTAAAATATAGGCACTCGTTTTCGCAATTTTGTCAATGCTTTTTGTATTCATCAAACTCTCATTTAAGGCCATTAAAATCCAGGCAACAATTTTTTGGTTTCTCCTCAATCGTGTGCAAATATCGATAATTGCACTCATAAATTTCTCGTAGGAGTTTCTCCTATTCTGCGATAATTTTTCAATGAGCAGAACTTTCTTGAAAATACTGTGGATTTTCAATTCAATTATGAGAGGATTTTGACGAATGATTTCCTCCATCTCATTGTAATCCGTCGACGATAACGAATCTTTAGAAAGTATTTCATCAATTATTGCGTGGACCGTTTTGGATTGATCCAAATGGACGTCTTCATTTAGCTCCCTTGCTTGAATTGAATCCTTACTGTTGTTATCACCTTTTGTTAATAATAATGGAAAAATATATTTTGTAAAATTTTATAATGAACTACCTTACAATAATCAAAGTGAAAGAAACAAAAAATTGTAGCTCCTTAATTAACATAGACAGATCTGGCTCATCAGGTAATATGGATAGCTCAATAGATGCAAATTTGAATGTCAAACATTAAGACCAATGAATCAGTCTAACTCGGCATTTGATTTATCGGGGAAGGTGAAACATAAGGAGAAAATTCTTTCTATTCAGTGAGGACGAATGAATTCGGATAATGCCTTCATAGCAAAATATCCAGATTTTTATTGTAAACCCTATTATTTTGGAGGTCTTCATAATTTTTTTATTAAAAAGAGTTATTCAATTGAAGCGTCTTAATTTTAAACATGAATAACTACAATTGAAAACTGGTTGCTGTCAAAGATAAAATAATTTCTATTTACCTGTTGAAACAGTCATTGTTGCAATTCAGCTATCCATAAAATAGTGATTTTAAAAACACGCAGGTTTCACCTATTACTGGCTACAACGTGTTTAATACTAAAGAGGTTAGGAGCAGTTCTTCCGAGGTTCTCTCATCCACATGGATGGAATATTACAGATAATAGAGGTTACAGGCAAAATTGCTTCGATGCTTATGGAGGAGAATACGTGTGAATAAGGTAGGGACTGACGGGAGCAAGCTCGTCTTCGGCTCGGCTGATAATTCTACTCGTGTACAAGGGTGGTGCTTTATTTTACCTCCCTATTACAATTGACCTCTTTGTAACAATAACAAAATTGATCAAGAAACACGCATTGAATACATGTCACCTGCTTTACCGACAAAACAAAAAACCAAGAAATACTACGTTTTTGAAGTGAAACTTTCTTTGGGCCCCAGTAGAAAAATAATAATAAAAGTTATTATTCGAAAATAATAGTTTCGTCGGTAAAACAGGTGTCATAGATAAACACATAAAAGTTACATACATGTCACCAATTTCGCTTGCTTATTTTTTCTGCATATACATGTGACGTAAAATATTTTCACCCGTCACAGGGACCCTGGAAGAACTCATTACAATATTTATTTTGATGTAATAAAAAAAAAACTGAAATATCATGGACTCTGAATAAATTACGTGGATGTGAATAAATTTTCAAGTTTACAGTTGAAACTCCATCTGTGTAGCTATCCACTCTCAATGTAAGGCTTGGCCCACATAGAATAAAAGCATTAATTTCCTTTTTATCAATTTTTTTCCAAAAGTAACAACTCAACTCAATCAACATTATGAGAGAAAGAACTTATACAGGTTCAATGGCTGGCTGATGCGCATGCGCACAAGGGCAAAGGGGCATAGGCACCAAAGGAGATTCCGTGCAAACGACAGTCCCCGACGCCATGTTTTGATGTCGTCATTCCCCCTGTGCCCCTCTGTAATCACCATTCCGCTAGTGTTTTCTGTCGTGCTGTTTTAAAGCCGTTTGTGAGTTTCTCTCTATATTCTCAAGCTATTTTTTCCGCGTACTTATTTTCCATCAACTTTGACGTGTGTGCGTATGTGTTTCCATAAGTATCAATAATAATAACGTAGCCTCGTTAATTTACATGTTATTTGGTTGTGTTATTTAACTAGTTGTGGACAAATAACTTGAGCCAAGGAAGAGCAGGCGTCAGCTGTAAAAAATAAAAACTGAAATATTTCTGCGGGGCTTGATGTTCGGAAAAACGACAGCGGAGCGGGGGGAATCCGCCAGTATCTTGGTCTACGTGATGGTCGAGTCCTAGGGGATGGAATAAACGAAACAATCATAAGAGTAGTAACACAACTACAATAATTTAACAAGGATTTTTCCTAACTGGGTTACATCATTCAAAGAAAAGAATCTCCCAATTGAAAAGAGTCAAAAGAGACACACATATATATATCTATATATATATATATATATATACACACACACACACACACCCAAACACAAACATATACTTATTTTCAACGAGAACAAAACTAGCAACGACTTTTAATATTTTCATTTTGAGTTGTTTCCATATTTAAGGAGAGAATTTTTGAGTTTCATTGAACAAATTCCCCCTGAGTTATGGAGTTGAGGCTGCATTCACCAGCGGGAGCTGAGCCCATCGTTTATCAGTGGCCACTTACTTCTGGATCGGGTTCTGTGAGTTGATTATTCATTTATTTTTCTTTTTATATTCATTCTCTTTTAATTTAATATTAAAAAAGTGTAATCGTGAATTTGACATATTTAGAAATTTGTAGGGGAGGGAGGGGAGTGGGGGCGAAGGAGCTGACCACGTGTCAGTGAACCTGTGATGTATATATATAGATTGGGAAGAGACGTAATTAACGGATATTTATTTCATAAATCATTAATATGAGATAATTTTAGTTAGTGAAAAAATAAACCTGGAGATGCTTGTTTTATTGTCTGGTGGTATTGTTGTATTTGCTAATGTTTACGTATGGCATTAGGACCGTCATGATGGTGCACTGGATGTGGTGGAGACGATGAGATGGGTATGTGAAGATTTGCCTGATTTAAAACTGCCGTTGGAGAATAATATACTCGTCGAATATGATACAAGGGACTTTGAGAGCATGAAAGCCCTCTGCGATCGCTTCAATAGGGCTATTGACAGCCTCGTCCAACTCGTGAGTATATTTACCAACATTTGTTGGCTTTATATGAAAACATTTATGAGTTATGGTTTTGCTGGTAGGAAAAGGGGACCAGTTTACCTTCACAGAGACTGAATAAACGTCCGACTAGGGGATTACTTCGCCATATTCTTCAACAAACGTACAATCAGGCTGTTGTTGAGCCTGACAAGCTAAATCAGTATGAGCCTTTCTCACCTGAGGTATATGGAGAAACCAGTTATGAGCTGGTGTGTCAGATGATTGATCAGATTGAGATAACTGAGGATGATGTTTTCGTGGATTTGGGCTCAGGTGTTGGACAAGTTGTCTTACAAATGGCTGCAGCAACCGCTTGTAAAATTTGCCTCGGTGTTGAGAGGGCTGACGTGCCCTCACGTTATGCACAGGTAATACTCATTTCTATGCATTATTTTTGTCATAGAATTAAGGTGGATAGTTTAATTTTAATGTAGAGAGAGAAAAAGAACAAAGTTAGTCTTATACTGTTTGGAAAGGAAATCTATATTTACAATGTTTAGTATTTCAAAAAGTCTACAGACAGTTGACTCATACATTCTTCCATAAATTCTTTATGAAACGGTTTTACTATGAATATTTCAGATATAAATGAAGTGAACGGCAATAATAATGTTCTCTTTTTTCAATGATGCAGGGTATGGAAATAAATTTTCGCAAATGGTTAAACTGGTATGGTAAACGGTGCGGTGATTATCGTCTTGTGAAAGGTGATTTTCTCGCAGACGAGCATCGGGAAAGCATCACCAGTGCAACAATCGTCTTTGTCAATAATTTTGCGTTTGGTCCGACTGTTGATCATCAACTCAAAGAACGTTTTGCTGATTTACGTGATGGAGCTCGCATTGTTTCATCGAAATCATTCTGCCCATTGAATTTTCGAATTACAGATCGAAATTTAAGTGACATTGGTACAATAATGCACGTATCTGAAATGACTCCACTGAAAGGATCAGTCTCTTGGACCGGTAAACCCGTGTCCTATTACCTTCATGTAATCGACAGAACAAAACTCGAGCGTTACTTCCACCGATTGAAAAATAACCGACTTGGTGGACCAGACATTGAGAATACTGACTCTGTGATAAGCAACACTGCCAGCAACCATAGTAAAATATCAGTGAGATCAGACAGAAGTGAGAGAGCAAAGAGAGATCTTTCGAGGCAGCTAGAAAGTCCAAATAATAATGAATTAGTGGGTACCAATAGTGATTCGGACGTTGATGAAAATATGAAGAGTAGACGCCAAACGAAGATCCATAGGAAATTGAATCGAAAAGTAACGGGACCGGCTATTGTGAGACAACAAGCAACCAGGGGTAGGCAACGTGGAAGAGCTGTCAAGAAGACTAAACCTAAGAAGGCCATCAATATATCTGGACTAGATTTGCTGCACAATCAGACACTATTGAGTACCTCACCACAGGCTATTGGGAAGAAATTACCTCCAGCACCGGGTTGTGTTGATCAGCATCTTTCATCCCTTTCGCTGTCACTTCAACCACATTCCACCTCAGTTCACGAGGAACTTAGCATCCCACCAGCGCCGTCAGCAACACCTTACGCATTACAGATACTCCTCGATCTTTATAGGGACCAATTCATGCTTACTCTTGAGTCCATGAGAACACCAGCTTACAAACAATCAGTTACTGTTGATCTCACCAAAGAACGAGAGCGTAATTCAAAATTACAATCACGTGCTGCACAATTGGAAAAGCAAATTAAAGTGTTAATCGATGATAGTGTAGCATTATTAAAGGCACGCATGACTGAGTTGGGGATAAATGCAACGTCACCTGGTGATTTGCTTGCTAAAGCCAAAGAGATTGTGCTAAGGCACAAGCAGCTGCAGGCCAAAGCCAGTAAGCTTCAGGCACAGGTATCATCGATGGAGACTGAACAGTCACGACTTGCTGCTCAGAGACATCAGGAAATTCAAGAGAAATATAATCTTCAAAATTCACCAGTTGTATTAACACCAGATTATATTCTTAAAGAAATTTCCCAGACTCTTTCGCAGCGAAAAAAGTTACATTCACAGGTATCAAAACTCGAGCATGAATTGAATATTCTCGAGCGTACAACGACAGAAAAACAAGCAGCTCTGTCTCAGCAACAGCGAGAATCCCTATCGAATAAACATTCTCAGAATCACCATACGCAGCACACGGGAAAATCAACACTGTCTCGCAAACATCGTGATAGTCGCTCACGTTCTCAAGAATGGCCAGATGTCCCAGACATAGGTAAAATACAAGAAAATAATCCAGAAATCCTCGCCCAGAAGATCCTAGAAACGGGCCGTCAGATAGAAGCAGGACGTATCCCAAACCGTCATAATTCATCATCAAATCCTTCCAATAATCGGCCACGTTTACCCCAATCGAACTCCAATTTTTCCCCTTCTCATAACCAAGCGAGAGATCATAGCAACAGTGGTCAGGAACCGCCAAGAGTAGAAAATTTTGAAGATCGCTTGAAGAGTATAATAACGAGTGTATTAAACGAGGACCAGCAAAATCGTACGAAACAACAGCAACAGCAACAACAGCAGCAGCAGCAGCAGCAGCAGCAGCAGCAGCAACAACAACAACAGCAACAACAGCAACAACAGCAACAGCAACAGCAACAGCAACAGCAACAGCAACAGCAACAGCAACAGCAACAGCAACAGCAACAGCAACAACAACAACAACAGCAACAGCAACAGCAACAACAACAACAACAACAACAACAACAACAACAACAACAACAACAACAACAACAACAGCAGCAAATAGCTCGGATGCCGTCACCTGCTTCACAATCCTCAGAGCCTGATAGAAAGCGCCAAGCACTACCTCCCAACGCTTCAGCTCCGGATTATACACAGGTATCTCCGGCGAAGCTGGCCCTTCGACGTCATCTATCTCAAGAACGTTTGACCTCTCACATATCAACCGAGAGACCGGTCGACTGTCGTCAACAACCACTTGCTGAGACTCGGCCAAACGTCTCTGGTCATGGATTGCTTGGTACAAGAACCATCGGCGATCTAGTGAGTGGTGAAATTGAGCGTACCCTCGAAATATCGAATCAATCGATTATAAATGCTGCAGTCGATATGAGTGGCATCATAAGACCGGAGACGGTTTACTCGCCAATTTCAAGGCCGACAAGTGCCGAGGGTGACATTGGGCTTGCCACATTGGCACATGTCGCCAGTTATGCACCAACTTCCTCATCAGTAACGACACCCACAACCACACCATTGAGGTCATCTGTTTTATTTACACCAGCTAATCAAAATCAACGTTATACGCCAGTCCAACTGCCAAGGGCTGACATCAAACCATATCATGAATCATATTTTGCTGATAATCCATCCATGATAAATCAAACACAGACAGCACAGCCAGCAGCCTCACTCCATTCCGCTCAAGGGGCTGATGTACCTGTCGAGGGACTTGCTGCTTCACTCCACGCTAGGATACTTAATAATCACAGTGGAAAAAGTGAGCCAAACACTCGAAGATATACTCCTTATCCAAGATACAACAATGTTAGTGAGAGGCTCACAACATCACCTCATGTTCAACCTCCGGGTGTGAAAACTGAAATGAATGTTTCATCAGTTAGCACCAGTGGTGCTCCACTTAGTCCATCCGTCGAACCGCACTCCAATACTTCAACACCTCTTGTTGACGAGCCCCAAATGAACAATCAAAGACAAAGAAATGGCATTGGCGATGATGGTATGTATCGCTCACACTGATAATGATAATTATTTAAATATTTAATTTTCAAGTTTACTCAACTGTTTTTTAATTCCTTTTTATTTTCCCCTCGGTAACAGTTTGAAATGTTGTAAAATTTTTGGAATCCAATTGGATTATTGGTTCATGTCTATGCATCCGTTTCTCTTTTCTAAATCAGAATTTACAACTAATTCTGTTACTAGATCTATCAATTTTCACAATGGATTTGGTTTTCTTATTCTATTTTCTTGTTCTGTATATTTATTTCAATATTCTCAATTATTGTTGGTTGTATTTGTTAGATGCACTGTAGCTGTTTTATTGGTAAAAAACAGATCGTCTCTCTCTCTCTCTCTCCCCCTCTCTCTCTCTCAGTCGCACAAACCTCGAGATCTGAGTTTTGAAAAAATTATAGAAATAAATGAAACAAAAAAAAGTGAAAATTCCCCAAGGCTTATTTTGTTAGCGATTGAGGCGCACAGATCAGAGGGCGAAATCAGAAAGATATGGCTGCCTTTGGGTTGGTTCGTGACTCCTGGTGAGTTTTCCCAAAGGGGTTTCTCCAAAATTTTCTCTCAGTTATTAATTCATTCTCACAATTCTCTGATTTTATGGAATTCAAATTAAGATGGTTTTTTTAAAAATGAAAACAATCTTGGATATACCATTTGTTGAAATCAATTGCAGATTCACATGAAAATAAGCCAAAATTATCAGAGAAGAATAAACAGTACTTAGATTGTTAACCGAGCGTTT
This sequence comes from Psyttalia lounsburyi, assembly GCA_030522865.1. NCBI lineage: Eukaryota > Metazoa > Arthropoda > Insecta > Hymenoptera > Braconidae > Psyttalia > Psyttalia lounsburyi. The sequence goes on from JAPYZN010000130.1 coordinate 14,500, forward strand.
CATAATTAACGATTTATAAATAGCTATATAACAGAAAATAGTAAGATGAAAAAATGTCGATGGAAAAAAAGACGATTGCTGGTTGCGAGGGATAAGAAAGGCAAATCCACAGGCAGTGCCACAAGACATGAACGAAGGGAATTTTATATAGGGTTACATGCTTTTGTCACGTCACAGGGTATTATTGGATAGGATTTGTAGTAGGTAAGGTGGGATCTGGGATTATTCTCAATATAAAATTTACAAGAAATTTTTATTGAAAAAATGGAGAGTCCAGATCGGGATTAGAATTCAGGTGCTCTTCCGACTGAGCTATCCGGCGCAACAATATTTGAGCCATTAAAAAGTATATCCAAGGGGACACAGTGACACATTCAAAGCCAAAGGTAGCCATTTTGCAAATGGTAAAAAAATAAATAAATAGATTCTCAATGACTTTCTTTACTGTGGTAATGTAGGTGTGGTGTGACGGTAACGTAGCAACTGTGCATGCAATATTTTGTAGATAAATTGGCTTATTTTTATGAAAACTTCAAGTCATCCGTGTACAGTAATACCAATGATAAACAAAAAAAAAAAGGAACAAACATACATAAATTGAATATAAAATATGGATTTTTCATGAAAATATATGTTGCCAACGAAACTTTCAGACGGTGAAGCCGATTGGCAAGACCGGATAAGTTCGGGTTTCGATCGTTTGGTGGCATTTGCTTCGACAGAACTTGATAAGCGTCGAAGATCAACGGAGGGTGTTAATACAAGTCCCGACAGTGGGCTGGGATCTGATACTGTAATTGGCCCACCACCAGTCATTCCGTCGCCTGATGAAGCACTGGGGCCACCGAGAACACCATCACCCACAAGTCCACGTCCACCCAATACATCAAATAATAGTACGTTGACATCAGTACCCTTAAAGTATCAACGCCAGCAGGATCCTGAGCGTCACCATTTTAAAAAAAAATTTTTTCATCGCGATTGGAGCAAGTCTGGCAGTACTAGTAAATTTCGACCAAAGGGAAAGGACTGGGATTGGCATAATAATTCGGGGCAGTGGCCATCAAATGGCGAGCAGTCATAACTTCATAAACAAATCATTGCTCTTTTTTTCAATCGAATGACATCTTTATTCCTTTGTTTTCGTTTTTCTTTTTTTTTTCTCTACATACAAGAATATTAATTATTATTTCACTATTGTTCAATATTTAAGTTCGTTTACGTACATATTTAAGAAAAAGTAGATTTATTCTGCATTAGTCTTAATAGGAAAAAAATTGCAAGATTACAATTATATATTTATGTTAATTTTTTTTTATATTATTACTTTTTTAAGTAACTAGTTAATTTTTTGACAGTCTTTTTTTCAATAACAGATGTCCCCCCGTATTGCAAATTGTTGTTAATGGATGTTTATTCCAACATGCAAATGCAGCACGATTACATTGAGAGATGAAATACTTTTAGAGAGAGACTGATGCAATGATTAGCGTTTAATTATTTATTAAGAAGACCGTAATGAGATGAGAAACCTTTGTGTGTTCGTTGCAGAACATTGTATCACAGAAAAATATGATATTCCTTTAGTACGATTTGTCACATTCATTAAATGATCAATAAAATGACTGATGTGTTCATATTGTAATTACTTAAGTACAGAAAAATAAAAAAAGAGCGAAAGAACTAGTTAGACAGAGTTAGAGAAAAAAGAGCAAAAAAAAAATGTAAAAGTAGAAGCATGCGTGTAGCATGTTCAAAGATTTTAAAGCACTACCGACAAAACTACGTGTCACGTGATTGAAACGCCATCAACAAAGGAATATTAAAAATAGGTTCAAACATGAAGTGACTCTTAATCGCTGAGATCATTTTAATGGAATAAAATGAAAAAAAAATACAGAAAAACTGAGAGTCAAACATCAGAACAAAATGCGATTAAAGTGACAAATAGTTATGATGTAGGCATCTCCCAGAGAATCGGAAGGAAATTTACAAAACCACTAGCATGTTAATACACTGCCGAATATTCTATTTAATTTTATGATGATTCATGGAAAAAATAATCATGATCCATTATTTATTGTTTTATTGAAATATTTTAATACTAAGGTTTTTGTAACAATTGAAGAGTAATCTTTTATTTATTTATCACCTACCTTCGCGAACTAACATTTCCCAGGAGATGGGGTGGAGTAGAAACGCATCGCCGATAAAAAATGGCTGGGAGGGCTGTGAATAACAACAACCCCAGTGGAACATATGCGCATTCACTTTATAATTAGAGAGAGAAAAAAAAATTAAAAAATAAAATAACGGTACACTCGTTAAATCTAATGGGTGGCACTTGTGCCACGCTGAGAATTATACGTAATATGCAAGGGTTCTTAAAAATACGTCCCTGTAAAAACACAAATAAGCTGCAGGTAGCAGCAGTTTCTCTACTTGTTTCTCCCCTCACTGTTCAAATATAATATGCAAGGGATGAAAAAAGGTGCCACATTGATGTGCACGAAAATAAAGATTGAAGCAATTGCCGAGCCTGATTACACGTGAAATAATGATCAAATCGTTACGAACTATTACACCCGCTCCTTAACTGACTGAACTGGACGAGGTAATTAGGGAGTATCTTTAGGGAGAAATTTTTGGAAAAGAGAGGAGCGGGGGGTTATCGCTTTGCTGGAGGATTAGAGGCCCAAAGGTTTAAGGAAGATATTTGAGTACATTTCAACACTAGGCCGTGAAGAACTTTGCTGGCGAATATGATGCAGGAAAGTTCTATTCGGCCGAGTGGTAAACAATTTTTTTTGTTATTCAGTCCAGCGACCATAAAGCGTTGCTTCACAGACTGGATAAGAGAATATTCTCTACAACTATCATAGCGAATAATTTGTGGACTTGGTCCCCCCAAAAGAAGAATCTCTCATTGAAATATAGCGGATATACAACATCTGTAAAATTCTTTCTATTCCACAAACACAACAGGCGTATTTGTTATCCCGATAGATGTTAGAGAATAGATGATGTATAGAATGACAAGTACGCAGAGAGAGAGAGCTATGTGTGGTGGTGGAGCAATGCCGCGTTGCCCTTTGCATTTCATCGGTATCTCGGTCGACATCCTCTGCCCATCGAAACCATCAATGTCCATGAGAGTCTAAGCGAGAATAGGAGGGCTGAAGGTTTCGTACCGAAGGAAGAGAACGATAGATCTATGGAAGAGAGAGAGAGAGAGAGAGAGAGAGAGGGAGAGAGGGAGAGAGAGATGAGGAGGGCGAAAAGTAGTGGAGAATATAAAAGAAAAAAAGAGGAGGTATGTATGTATCCTGGAGGGTGTTGGTTGGAGGGAATGACGTCACGTTGCTAAAGCGACGCGGCAACGTTAAGCGTCTGCGTGGATCGTCAGGGTGTCTGGGACGAGATCAATAGCGCACCAGCAACCAGGTAGGGTGAAAAGAGAAAAATATAGATGTATAGATGTGGATGAGAGTTGGGCTGGTTGGAGGTACTCTCCACCATCTGTCAGTCTTGGCGAGGTAGCACCCAAAGTGGGAGCGCAAAGTTTTTCTCGTCCTTAACGCTGTACATCTGCAAATCTAGTGTGAACGGATATTCTGCTCTCGTTAGGCGTAATCATATCAGAAAGCACCATGTCAGTATCGTCACGCCGTTTCGCCGTGATTGCCTAGGATTTCCATCCTCTCCAGGTAAATATCCTGTAGTGTATATAAATGTGAATACATATTTCTCTTCTTCAGAGTTCAGTTGTACCTTTTGGTATCGATGTTTCCTCCTCATGACTTTCATTTTGTGCAATGAACTAAGTGCGATTGAACATTCAGTCGTGGGGGTGTAATATTGCGTTTCATCATCTAGTACCTTTAATTTTTCCAAGTAGAGATTCGGTAGGGCTTGTGGGAGGAGGAGTGAGAGTAGGGGTTACAGGAGGGGCGGGGGAGGGTGCATATGAGATAAGGAATAACACAAGAATGGTCGGCAACGGGCCGAGTTTTGGGGCAGGATAATGTTACTCAGGAACGGAATCCAAGATCCGAAAATGAGTGTCAGTGGCGAGAGGAGAGACTCCAGGTTGAAAGACAGATTGATGAGTGCACACAGAAACCTCTGCAGGCGGCGGCCAATACGGAAATCGACGAGAAGTGTTGTCATGTTAAGTAAACCTCCCTTCCCTGCACGGATGTGGCGACTGACTGAAAAATAGTGACAAGTGTAAGCAATTAATGGTGGCAAGACATGCGTCAACATGTATAAGATTCTGTATCTACGTCTCGCAGAGATTCAAGAAAATCCCAGCCGTTCTTCACTCTCTTACCCTCTTTTTCCTCGAGCGAGAAACTAACAAACGCCTAAAATCAGTCAATCGAGACTTTCTTTTCCTTTTCCGAGTGCACCCAGTGCACCCAGTGCAATCATTATTATTATAGCATGCAGGAATTTTATAGGCCGCATATTCCAGTGCAAAAAGCGCCGTCCTAGGGTTGAACTTATACGCCCTACAATACGTATGTATAAAAAATGACCAACGGTATTAATGTGGGGGCGCCACTTACAACGCACTACGTATCGTATCGGGCGCTACGTGCCTCCGTGCGGTATAAGTGGCTTTCCGCACTCATGGAACAATCTATACGCAAATCTACGCAAAATCCCATATGCATCAGATTGAATTGTCATGTATAATCGTCCTATTTTTCCTCTCAGACGCTTAATTTTCCTCCAGAGTATAGATAGTGACTCATGAATTCTCCTCCTCGATCTGATCTCGATCAGACATTTTAGTTTCCTCTCAAATTGTGTCTTGATCTAGGATGAAGAGAAGATCTAGGATGTATACAAACACGAAAGGAAATTGAATTCAAATTATTCTTGCGAATAAAATGAATTTACTGTAGAGGGGGCTTTTCTTAACATTTACCGATCGCTATAATGTGAAAGATTATATAATTTATAATGTTTCAAACTTGAGTTTACGAGCAGTTTACTTTGAGCTACCCAGACTTGGCCCATGCCTGTTTAACATCCTTGCAAAGATTAGAATAGGTATTCCTGATTCGATACCCAATCAGGCATTGTTCAATTAATTTTGTGCTTGAACCACTTATCGAGAAAAGATCACTACCGCATATCATGTTAAAGCACTATTGCCCGTACCCGCACTCCTGCTTAAACCGATAATGTTTGTTTTCAGGCCGCCGCAATGTGGCCTGGAGTACTACCGTTGGTAGCTGTACTAATTACCCTCTTACATCTTCCAAGGTAAGCTAATTTAATTATTTACTGTTTGTATTATTTAGAATTTAATGTGTAATGGAGGTAGGCGATGTTCGTTAATAAATTTTAAGGGGACAGGATTCCATAGTTTTTCATAGCTCAATTGGAAGAGTACCGATGTGTAACTCAAAGGTGTCGTTCTCCTGAAATTTATAAATTTAAGACTAGTAAAATGAAATGATTTACATCGCCGTCTAGAATGGCGCTTCAATCCATGTGATTCCAAATTCTGTCATGTCCATCAAATTGGCTACTAAAGAGCTTTATGAGAACTATGCTTCTATTATGAATGATGCCACGAAAATACAATAAATATAATAAAATATTAAAACAGTTGATATACTAGACACATTACTAAAAACTCCACTAAACAACATTCCATTTTACTCTTAGATGTTCTTATGGAAAAGTCGACTATCGGGCGAAGGAGAAGGAGGTGCTGGACGAAATTCTCGGAGAGCAAAAGTACGATGCACGTATTCGACCAAGCGGAGAAAACGGAACAGGTAAATATAATTTTCAAGAAAATAATTTGATGACAGCGAAAATAATTGCGAAAAAATATAAGTAACAAATCAAACCATATATTTTTCATTGCAACATAAAAAAAGTGGTAGAGTTACTAAAAGACTCATTAAAGCTGAGATAATTTGGTGGAAAATTGAACAAGCATTATATCAATATTACATTCACAATAAGTACTGGATAATGTGAAAGGGCGCAATAATATTGAAAGTCAATAGTTGATTCTCATTACACATCATACAAGATAAGAATTCAAAAGTGTATTCAGACGTAACATACTATGCTGCATCGTGAATATATAGTATTACATTCGTTCATCTAAAGGGAAAATAAAAATAGGTGATTAGATCGTGATGCGATCGAAGCCATTTTGTCGTGATCGTTAACACCTTTTTGAGTATTTTGTTGCTACCAGGAAATTATATATATATATATATGGCCCGCGAAGGGCCACATAAAATTTATATGAAATCGAAACCATATTGATTTTCGGCCGGGAGAGGTTCAACAGAGGTTAGTTCGATTCATTGGTGAACAATACGCTCAAGGAATTTGCCAGTGGTACCAAGCATGTAAAGAGGACGATATGAAGATGATTGGTTCGGTGGATTCTTCCCTTTTAGAAACAATACTAATCTCTGCTATTTCCACACGGCCGGAAAAATTCTCTCCTTTAAACAGCCTTTCTAAACCTGGAATAACTACTCTGGAATCACGTGGATACGTGATTTCAGAGCGACGTTTGGAATTCCAGTGAGGCCAGGAGCTTTGATGTTGAGAACTTATCTTACATACCTCCATCAACTCTTCTTTAGTGATTGTTGGCGTTATTACTCCTTCGTCCTCTTCAATCGGGTAGTTGAGTTCCCATCGCTGTGGGTACAGCAGCTCTAAAATTCTCGTCTGTATTGCGCGACAAGATGGCAACGAGTTTGGCTAACTTAACACGGACCATCACCACTTTGTAGGGTCTCCTTTACGGGTTATTTTGCACCTCAGTAAGAAACTCGCTGTGACTTGCCGTCTTTGGGTTGCTTCATGAAACCTACATGTAGAAAGGTGGAACTCAAGTAAAACTAGTCGTAACAATAATTGTGAATATTTAAAAAAAAATAATTGTGATGGCTGAAAGAAATAATTTGAAAAATACTTTGGTACTGGCGTAGAGTATTTTGTTTCTCTAGCCGTCAGCCACCGTTTTTCTCTACCTTGTACTCTCAGCAAGTACTTTTTTCAGTATATATTCAACGCTTTCAAAAAAGGGATTTTCAGAGCTCGTGTAAGTTTTTCTTAACTGAATATAAACGGCATATTTCCTTGAATCGGATTAAACCTACTATTTTTATTATATCTCGAATTGAATGATGGACCTATTGCCCTTCACTGGTAGTGAATCTGCTATTCCGGTTTCACGGTTTTCTGGGAGATTTCAGGGGATTGCAGGGCATAAGGGAAATTATTTTCGGACAAGTCAGAACTTCTGGCCATATTTCGCGACGGGAACGCAACATTCCGATTTTGTTTATTGGGAAATTGAATTTTCGAATTGTGAAAAATGATTTCTCCCTTTCTCTCCAAACTATATAATTACCCTACAGTTACGCCAAGTGATAAGAAGACTGAAAATTTCATCACAAGTCGTTTCGACATTTGAAATCCATTTGGAACTGTTTCACAGTCATAAACATTTCACTGAATTTTCTCGAATGGTACGACAATGAATCCACCATTGGAATCATTTAGTGTACCAAACGTTATCGGGAATCTGGTACGGAGTAATTGACACCACAGCTGAATAAGTTGTCAGCCCTTCCCTGGGATTGTAAGATTCACGTATACTCCATGGTACGCCAATCTGATCTTCGGTACGGCTGCTAATAATGAGTAACCCGTAAACAAAAGAATTGCTCTTCAATAGACACTTGTAGATCAGGACACTTGTAACATACAAAACGTCCTACATCAAAATCCACGGCGCTTGAAGCTGCAGTATGGTTTACGAAAGTGTATAATGTTCTGGAAAAATGCTGGCATTCCTGTGTACGACGAATTATATGCAACCGATAATGAGATGAACAAATTATGGGAGGAATTTACAATTATATTTAAATCTGAATCTCGGAAGGAGACAGCTATGATGGTTCAAACGACATTGCTCTCCAGAAAGAAGTTGCTGTCATGACAAACGGCAACAGCTTGAGAACTATGAAATTTTGCATCTTAGAATGGGCCAAAACGGTTGTTTGGTGAAAATAATTGATACTTGAAATCGTAGTGCTGGATTCGTAGTATATTGACACAGGAGGAAACAATGAATTCATTTCATTTCATTTGAAACAAGGTACGTTACCATCAACAACTATTTTATTCCTGACTTTTATAAATATACAGATAATATTTTGTGTTCCCATAGATATCTCTAAATCTGTGGTAGATTTTTATAGTTCTCATATGAAAATTTCGAAAAACAAAAATTTCATTTTAAGAGATAAGGATGCAAAGGCTATGTTATTATTGGATGTAAAATATTAATAATTTGAGAAATTATCAAATAAAGGTTTGAATGGAAAGAAAAAAATGTTATTTTGAATAAATCCATTTTTGGGGTGATGGATTTTTCTAATTTGTGGTGTAAACCTCTTGCGCCAATCCCAATCTTTTTAAACATCACAATGGACTTGAGCAATGATTTTTTATAATGAAATTGAAGATCGAATAAATAATATACAAATGCCTACTAAAAGTATGGAAAGTTTGCAAAGTATTTTTTTTTATGATGCTGCACGACAACCGAGATATTACAACTATAAGAAAAAATTTGTTGCACTGTGTGAGGAGGGTTTATCTAGATTTGAAATTGTCGATGACAATACCCCTACGTCATCACAAAACATAATATCATAGATATGAACATAGATTGTACATTTATATGCTTACATCTGATTGGAGTGCGCCATATGCGATCATGAGAAAAATATACATGTAGCCGTACTTCACGCTAAGGCATGTAGAGCATGCATCATATACTATAGTTGCCATGTATTATTTATACGAGGTATTTCATATAAAAAAAAATCGAGACAATTTATTTTACTGCTCTTTTCTTGGATACAATTATTGCAGCAGTTTGTGGCATTTAATTTTCATTTGCTTTTCATGATAATATCTTAGAAGGAAAAAATTTAATAAATTCCCATAAATAGATGGTTCATCTTTGGTCGAGCGAAATTTCTCAACGACCGGTGATCGACCAAAACTCGACCAAGTAAACAAAAAATACCATGTCGAGTTTATTTAAGGACTGTTCACCTTGAAATTTACCTTTTACTTGGGTTAAGGCGTGAAACAATTAAAAACTACTCGAATCAAGTTATAAAATATTATGAAGGTTATTCCGAAGCGTTCTTCGTCAGCTTCAGAACAGAAAATATATATTCAAAAGCTATGGAAAATAGTAAGGATGATAAATTCATCTTGAGACGCGCTTTACTCAGGAAACAGGGACACCCTCTTGACCAACGCACTTATCTGTTCTCCCCCAAAGATAGAAGAGAGCACAAAAACCAGTGTTGGAACAAAAAGCTAGAAAATAAGAGTACCCGATAAACAGGCAGAGCGTGAGGGTGAGGGAGAGTAGAGAGGGAGTAATATTAAAGAATATTAAAATCGTTGAATATTCTATGTTTAAAATTTTGCCTATGAATGATCTGTCAATTAATTGATAAGTTTCTATTTCACTCATCCATCATCAGCCTCCAACTTTGTACGCAGCTGATTTTCTTCTCCATTAACGCAGATGCCTCACTAGATAATTTAAAAATTCAACACATACAGATTAACTCCTTTATCAACTCATTCCACACAAAACTAATTAAATGCGGAAAACAGCACATCAACAAATCAAATATGTTGTGAATATAACTGAAATTAATGTTCCATAGAAATGTCGATTGAGTATCGTTCATTAAAGAAACCAAATAAAATATTAAATTTTAAAAACTAAAAAAGGTTGGATTGATTAAACAAGGGCTTTGTTATTGTTTGCCCTTAGATGGGCCGGCCATTGTCCGGGTAAACCTGTTTGTGCGAAGCATTGCTACAATTAGTGACATCAAAATGGTAAGTATACTACCCAAAAAAAATGCCCTGTTGTATTAAAAAAAAAAAACACAAACAGTAAATTATTCATGATAATGAAAAATTTGGCAGGCAAGAAAAAAATTTAAGAAAAAACATGGAAAGAAAGAAGGCAGATTTATCTGCTTACGATGTTTTTTCTGTCGAATAATAGGTGCAAGTAGATTAGTTATTGTGGTCGCATGATTATAAAGTTAAGAATAAGGAAAATTGGGTAATAAAATAAAAAACATTATTGTTTTATATTTAATATATAAGATAATATTTCGTGGGTAAAAATCATATGCGTTCGTTGTTTCTTTCTTAACAGCCGTTTTATGATTTCTTTGAACATCTATTCAGACTGCATAGCAATTTAGCTAAGTTATACCGGCATGAGTTACAATGCTTTATAAGAGTTTGTTGACGTGACATCCAATAAAATCATTGAAAAGTTATTTTGCTCAATAAATTCATTACGAAATTATGAAGAAATAATTATTTATTTAAAATTTGGTTAGCGTATATTTCAATTCAATTTATTGATCAAAGGCGGTAAAAAGCTCATTAAAAATTTTACGAAGAATTAATTACGGAGTGAGTCCTTTTCCTAATAATTATTAGATATATGATTGTCTTTCATGCAGTTATTAATTCACAACTCCTGGTACTCCCGCACGTTCAATGAGTGTGATGCTCATTTTCGTTCCTCAACGTTCCACTGTTCAGTGTTCTATTCATTGTTTTTGCGTAGTTTAATGTAGAATTTGGCAATTAAACTCACTAGTCTTTTCTGTCATGAATAATAAGACGGAATAAAATATAAAAAATACTGTTTTTCTGAACACAAGTGTCACATCGTAGTCTCTGGTAGCCGAACTCACTAAGGTAAGTCAAGTGGCGACATATATGGATAAATATATAGGTTAACAATTTTCTATCTCGGAGATGTTTCTTCTTGTATATTGTGACCATTTTGGAAAGGAATTCAGTCCGAATTTCTCTCCGTATTTTCATGCAATATCTTTCTAATGAATATTCCTACATTTCTTTCAACTCTTGGATCAATTATCATTTGGAACGTTCTCGACGTTCCATTTGTTATCTATTCCCAGCAAATTATCTAAACATTTTGTTATGCAATGTTGCATTAGGATACATGAGAGAATTCGTATAAATTTATAATGAAAAAAAAAAATACAAAATAAAAGATTCACTGAAGGGTCAGAGGATGGTAACCATAGGTCACCATTATCCAATTTTTCAGTAAACATTTTTTGTCAATTTTATATTGAGAATAAACCCGAATTCTATTTTATCTACTATAGATCCCACTCGCACTCGCCTCCAGTTCATGCTATGAACTTGTCACGAGCCCAAAACCATTTTCCCGCAATCGTATCGAAATGTTCTATTACTGCCGTACGGCACACGATACATTTATTTTACACGAGTTTTTCGCCCTAAGAGGTATAGAAGGTGGTAGAAATGCGAATCTCGAAATGGAATTAGTAGATTGTGTAACATGGGCGGGATACAGGATATTTCTACTCACGTGTGAATAGGCTGCCGAGATCTTCAAAACGTCGATCTTCATTGTTCTCATGGGAAGATCTCAATGAGGTCTTTGAAATTACATGTAATTTTCTCATCCCATCCACTCAAGCAATTGTTATGGGTTCTTCTAAAGCAAATTTTGAATTTCCAATGTGGAATTTCAAAAAAACCAAAGTTATAAAGATCAGAGGTGGAATGTTCGAGGAGTTGTATTTTTTAAAATCGTATGATGGGGACACCATCAACACTATTGCATCTCTCTCACAGTCGTACGCGGGTTATCCTGCCCTCCTGTATTATTCCATACGATAAATTGTTCACAGCTCGTAACGAAATTTGACAAAAAAAGTTCCGTTGACATGCTGAAGATATGACGAGTACAGTATATCATAGTCATAATAATTTTTCAGCTCTCACCACCCGAATGAAGGATTCGCCATTGTATTATTTAGTCTCAGGCGTTGTTGTATTTACTCCACTCGAGGTAGGAGGTGACGAACCGACCAGGCTTCATCTAAGCCATTGCTGCGATTGGAAAAGCCTGCATCAGGTTTGGTACTGAAGCTCCAACCAATAGTGGAAAATCCCTGGGAATGTAATGTGGGATTAGACCTGGGAATAAAGGCAGACACGGCTAAACACGGCTCTCAAGACTTGTCCCGCTCGCGGTCCAGCATTGTGCCAAGCATTTATTTTTTCGCATACTTTTATTTGCCTCATTTAATCATTGATTATCTTATACTGCACTAAAAACGTGAATTAAAAGTGCTTCGGCAATTATCATTGTGTTCTGAGACCTCTGCGACATGATTCAGTCCATCTTATTAAAAAAAAAATGGACTTGACTCGGGCGCGATTCTGCGACCAGAGGAGCCATCTATTTTCGATGAAAATGGAAATCATTCGATTAATCATTCTGTTAATTATTTGAGATTGCATGTTTGTTAACTCATTATTGGAGATGATCCGGGCGGTTCAGTTGCCTGGAAGCAGACCACTCGCTCCCTGGTGATGTTCTCGATACACACCTTAATACCTATCTATATTTTGTGACCTGGTAATTTATTCGATCATTCAACGGTGAATTTGACCACGTCCAGACGAGAAATCAAGTATCTGGGTGAGAGTCAAATTTTATGCATTAAATTGAACTTTGAAGCCTTCATTCCATTAGTTGGGTGTCAAACCATTTATTTTGAAATTCAACCACTGCATTCTGACAAGTATGTTTTCACTTTATTATCCTTGTTAAGTGTTTGAAGGCAAAGAGAAGACAATTCAATTGAATCATCAACAAATGAGAGTCCATTAAAACCAATTTTTTACGGAAACCAAACTAAATGTGCTATTCCTTCATGTTTATTTAATAAATCAATTGTTTTATTCTGTTTCGGCAACATATTAGATGGCCCGACAACTGTCCAAGTCAACATTTTTCTTCGCTCAATCAGCAAAATAGATGATTATAAAATGGTGAGTTCAACAACAATAAGCAAGGCCTACAAGGCTTTATATCCACACATTGTGTATTTATAACGTCACGTATATATGATAAAGTACAAAAATTGCACTTCTTTGTACTGTACTTGTATTACTATACTTGTACCGCCGCGCAACCAGTGGGTGTCGCTACTATATAAGATTAAAAGAACGTTGGTGAATTGGATTTGTTTATTTTGATGTCGTCATATATGTTATGTACCTTATTCAAAGCATAAATATAAAGAAACAGTGAATTTTTACTGTTTAAGAGTGGTATAAATCATTTTATTAATCGATTGAAACCGTGATGAGACTGATAAATGTTCATGATTGGCTGTATATTTGATATAAACCAAGAATTATCATATGCCTTGCTAAATTTTTTGAGTGTTACTTTTGGGATGACAACGCACTACTCAATGTGAATTTCTTCATCCATGATATAGGTTAGGCCCTAACCGTTAAAGAATAATACACCGGAAGTCGTGTAGATTTCATAGTTCTCTAAATAATAATCAATGAATGAATGGATGATATATGACGGAGGACATACAACAAACATTGTACGAAAGCCTTGAAAAGTACTTATATGTTTTCGTCCAATGACGAAGGAAATCAAGAGTGAAACTGGGGAAGTTGATGATTCGGGAATTGACCTGTTTCATAATCAGACTCATTTACTTATCCAGATTGCTCACTCAATCATGATTGAATTATTGCTGACGGTTCGACGTCACGATTTTTTCAATCGTCTTCACTAATTTCTTCCTGATTTTGGAATAATTTTCCATCCTCAGAGGCAATATTCTTTTATTGACTTTTGGTTGAGAGACTAGGATATATCATAAATTTCGGTAACTGTCTAATATATTCCCACCAACAGTTCGACTCCGATTCCCGGGCACAATTTGCCTAAAAAGGGGGGGTCGGTATTTCTATAATATTCAGAAAGCCGATTATTCTTTAAATTATTCTGATTTTATGGAGTAGTAAGTGATTTATTAATAAATATACATATAACCACTGTAGCGATAAAATAGCAATAAGTAATCATTATTGATAAATCACAAAAATATAATTTCAACAAAGCGGAGAAATTTGATTATGATGAAAGAAGAGAGCCGGAACTCAGCAAGGTGACACTCGACGCCCAACAAACAGACTTGTGAGCAAAAATGCACGTTTATATTTGTTAGTGTACAAATGAGTTGATGAAATGTTGCGCATGATAGTTGTAATGTATAAAGCTACCTCAGCTACCTCAGCTACCTCACTTCACTAACAGCTTCAATTACTGGTGTTCGATAGATTCTATTAAAGTTGTCATTTTGTTTCATGTGATTGCTTTTGTTGAATTTTGGTTATTATTACTTTACCTGGTGGAAATGAACAAATTTCATTCAACGCAGTAATGAGTGAAAAATTAAATTCGTTATATATCTAAACAATGAGTTTTCTATGAACTACAAGTAATAATTGTATCGTAATAGGCGATGGATGAAATTTCCTTACCGGCAATGCTAGGCATATCAGGTGAAAACAAATACAAAGATAGCTGTTTTGTTTTTGCATCTTCCTTCCGATGATGGATAAATAAAAAGAATTTTTTTCTTGCTTGAAAAACTTGCCGATATCTCGCTGGATCCATTAATATAAAGTCAATAACGGCTCGAAAACTGAAGAGAGCTAACTGGTTTTCGCACCGAACAGTGCAAAATTTTTCATAAACACACGTTTTGAGTTACAATTGTATGCCAACAGGAATATTCGGTTCAACTGACATTTCGAGAACAATGGCTAGACGAGCGGCTTAAGTTTAATGATTACGGAGGTATGATATGCTTGAAATTGATTATTAAATTCTGTATTGAACATTTCAATCAGGCTTTTCTCCCTTATTAATGACAATATCTCAATCAGACTTTCACATTTCACAGGACGTTTAAAGTATTTAACGCTAACGGAGTCAACGCGTGTTTGGATGCCGGATCTCTTCTTCTCAAATGAAAAAGAGGGTCATTTTCATAACATCATAATGCCCAATGTATACATACGGATATTTCCAAATGGTTCAGTACTATACAGTATCAGGTGAGATTTAAAACTGTAAAATAACTTCTAACACTATTGGCATCTTTGAAACATATGGCAGAATTATATTATTTTCCATGATAGATAGAGACCGGATGAAGTGGGACATTCTTTGGTATATTATGACCAAACGATTGTCGAGAAAAATGCTCTATCGAAATTTTTTTAATATTTCTATTAATTTTTATCAATTTTTAACTTAATTGACTAACTCTTTGCCATCTGATATACATCTCAAGTTAGCATAACTTTTTCATTTATAATTTAATCATGCAATTAGGGTTTTATAAATTTGCATGCTTGTTGATCGTCGCTAATCGATTCTCAATTAGTGCTAATAAACTCAAATGATTTAATCGTGTCTAATTTCTTTGTTGCCGGTATCGCAGAATTTCACTGACACTGGCGTGTCCTATGAATCTGAAGTTGTACCCTCTAGATCGACAAATTTGTTCGTTACGGATGGCCAGCTGTGAGTATATCATGATTGAACATAATTTCCATTACATGACAGGAGAAATTAACATTATATTAATGTTATTCAATATAAAGTAATCAAGTTATTGATTTTTAATGACAGATGGTTGGACAACTGATGATTTGGTATTCTTATGGAAAGAGGGCGATCCCGTCCAGGTGGTCAAGAACCTACATCTTCCTCGTTTTACATTGGAGAAATTTCGTACAGACGACTGCAACAGCAAAACAAATACCGGTAAATCCACTAATGTAATAGTGATACTGACAGAAGATATATATGTATATATATATATATATGGGGGAGGGACGGGCAAAATGGGATACCCAAATTTTCCCCTAAAATTATCAATTTTTTTAAATCATTAAAAATATTCATCTATCCGATAATTTGGGTTCTCTCTTCTTCCTTTTATCAATTTTCAACGGGCTTAACAAAACGAAAAAGCAACAACAATTTGAAAAATTAATGAAACTAAAAATCAATGAAATTAATTAATAATAATGAATTTAATGAAACTTAAAATAAAGCATAAAATTGCGCATTTTTACGTATCCCGTTTTGCCCTCGTGAACCAAATTACGCCGAGGTTGATACCCGAGGTCTACTGGGTATCTCTAACGTTTTACGTCCAAATATCACCGACAAAAAATCACGTGTTAAAAGGCAAAATATCATAATGTTAAAATAATTGATAATAGATTTTTTACTAGAGATATTTTTTTGTGTGGTATTTTGTCGCCTGATTTTACGTTATAGAGCCTGCCCTGGAGTAAGTTCCGAGCCAAAAGTAACAGGTCCATGGAGAGTCAACCAATGATACTGCAGTATTCAGTAGTTGTAAGTCCATACGGCTGTGCACATCATTTGCGTAATGTCCCTTCCGCTGAGCAGGAGGCGGGCTAGAGTTCCCCTTCCACTCGTAAGCGATAACAAGGCACTACGATATTTCATTGTCGCTCTTTAACAATTAATTGAATTAAATTGTTAATTTTGGGTTTGAAGGGGACTAGAGATCGATTGTGAGAAAGCTAAACACTGAATCAGTCCATTATCGCTTTAATGATGTTCAGGCGAGATTAAGAAAATTATTAAAATGCCGCCAATTCTATGGAACTTCTTTAGCCAGGTTAATGAATCAAGTAAGAAAGTTTGTAGGCAATTTGATTTTCTACAAAAAAGTTCTTTTACTAAATACTGCAACCATTTTGTTTCCAAGATAATTGCAAACATTTTTTCACAGCTAATTGCCACCAAAATAAATAAAATTGTATTCTGCGGATTTCGTACACAATTAATAATTATCAATTGTTTACTTACCAGCGCAAGGGAAAACATAATTTGTTTTTTATTTGGCATTCCACGTAAAAAAGAATAATTAATTTCAATTAATTGTTAAAGAAGAAGAGAGAACTATCGTCCCTCCTGTTTCTTGCACACGAATGGAAGAAGAACTCTACCCCGCCTCCTGCTCAGTGGAAGGGGTACTATGTACACTGAAGCGCACAGCCACTCAGATGTACAGTTACTGAACGCTGTACCATCATTGGCTGTCGTTCTCGTCCTAATAACTCCTCAAGGGTGTGTCTGATTGAAGAGTAGAAAAGGAGTTTTTCTTTATTCAGTGCTTCAGAGACATCCTGTATAATGACATTTATTAAAAATAACAGTTACAAACTAGTTTATTGTACCGAATGCGTAACACAGTTACGCAGTATTTGATAGCTATCTCTAGTAGTGATGCCCGGCAAACGTCTATATAATATACAAATGGTCAGAAACAGTAGGAAAATCTGTCCCAGCAAGATTTATAACTTTTTAACCTGTGATTTGTAGAGAGCTTTGGCGTTTCTGATGGCAGTGCTTATATTTACAATTTCAGTGCCCCCAGTTGGAACCTCTTTTCGGAAATGGATTTTTTTTTAAATTTAATTTACCAGGAAATAGTTATTCCCGGAGAATGTCATTATACGACTAATGTGGATTGAGGGATATAGTAATTTAAAGGCAATGTCATAATTTAATACTGTAAAACAAATTCACGCGCATTATTTTGTTATTGGTGGTTTATAGGTTCAGCTTGAGATGTACAATTGTTCGAGTGGTAATTACCATAAAGACCTACAGACCATAAATTCATTTGATAACCAAACCTAAGGGTTTAATAAATGAATGAACCATTTATTATTCCCATATAATATATGCACCCAATTTTTTCATCCTCCCGATATAGGAAAGTTATTATAATGACCCCGAAAATGAGAAGTGGCAGATTTATGACGTTCATTTTCACGTTTAATGATATCTAGAGTCTTTCTGACATAATTTTGGAAACATGTTTGTATAATTATTCACTGGCGATTCAAACTAGAGAAATATGATTTTGAAGTGATATATACGTCTGGGAAATTACATACGAATGCTAATGCTTTGAGTAATATCAACTCGAGTCTTTGTAACTCGGGTACAGTCTAAGAAAGGCGGAAAAATGAGTGAGCTCGGACACTGGTAGCGGGGTCATTAGACTTACTGTTGATGACATTACAAAGATACTACGAGAGTGTCGTCATACGCCGATTGCAGCCCATAAAGATATTAAAATAAACGTGTATATGCTAAACAAATGCAGAAATACTCTTGGAATGAAATGAAATCTGGCATGAAGAAATTCGTAGGAAGCTGCGAGGAATATCAACTCAACAACCTTGACGAAGCCACTAGTAAAGTATCCATGATAGTCCGCAAAAGTCGTTGGTTCATTGTCTATCACGAACGCAGGCTATAGATATAGCTTGACATTGCAGAATGCTTCCATCAAGTTCAGCTAGGCCATCCCTATTTCGGACCAGGCGGCAAACATAAGTGGACGAACGTTCGGAGATAAGATACTCTCTAAATATGCGACACCGTAGAGGTTACTTGCCGATCAAGCTCTAATATTTGCAGAAAAAATCTTGAAGAAGGTTCGCAAACGGCTGAAATTAAAAAAAAAGAATGCCTAAAAACTACATACGGCAGAAGTGAAACTTTGCCATAGTTTGGAATTGAAATGACTAAGACAGACTAAAAAAAAAAAAAAAAAAAAAATTTACTGACGTCTAGCGAGAAAAATACTTTTTACCACTACGTAGCTATTTTTGAGCGAAAGGGAAATGTGACACTTGTTCAAAGTTCTAACAGTAATGGATGCTAATATTTACTTATACTTGTACAATAGCTAACAAATTGCTTTAGATGTGCTGGAAATTGATGAATTGAATAATAATAATAATCTTTTGAAAGAATTATCTTTTCGTAGAATTAACTACGTGAATTTCACCGAGTGTTACTGTTGTAGAATAATTGTAACATGACTGTTTGTGAATGGCGCATTAAAGATCAAATGATTAATGTCTTTCAGGTGAATACAGCTGTCTGAAAGTGGATTTACACTTTAAGAGAGAATTCAGTTACTATCTCATTCAGATCTACATTCCGTGCTGTATGCTTGTCATTGTGTCATGGGTATCCTTTTGGCTGGATCAGAGCGCCGTGCCCGCTCGCGTGTCACTCGGTAAGCCGATATAAGGGATTACTATGTAGCTTGAATTTATTCATTCGTCAGGTGATACACGTTCAAGTGTTAAAATCACACCCTATAATCCATATAATTATCCTTGGTTCTCCCGAATTTCCAATAGATAGAATAAAGAGTTCATTCTCAATTGATTGTACAGTGTGGCTAGTTTTTTTGGTTCTTGGAAAATACCCATTGATTTCTTCTTCATTTACATTATTTTAATTTTTTTCTCTTTTCATTCGTCCTTTCCATTTGGGGTTTTGTTCCTGCGTAGGGGTGACGACACTACTCACAATGGCAACACAAACATCTGGAATAAATGCCTCACTGCCACCAGTATCTTATACGAAAGCTATCGACGTTTGGACTGGTGTATGTTTGACATTTGTATTTGGTGCGCTACTTGAATTTGCACTCGTCAATTATGCTTCACGTAGCGATATGCACCGGGAGAATATGAAGAAGAAATATCGTGATATTGAACATTCAGCATCCGTCGATCCGGCAACGGAACTCCTAGAACCGGATGGCTCAACAAATTTTCAGATGGTCAGTTTTTCCAATGAATTATAGTAGATATTCTCAAAATGTAGTTGTAAGTTTGCATGATCATGGATCGGACAAGAGTCATTTGATTGAGAAGATAAATCAAAATTTTAAATAGACCTTAAAGACTTGTAAAGCCTTTAAAGTTTGAGAAATGGATCGGGACTTTGAAATTAGTTGAAGAAAAAAAATGATGGAAAAAAAAAGAAAGGAATAGAATCCGATCTATGGTGTTCCTACACCAAACCAAGAGCCGTCCAATTTCTTTCAGAAGCCTCTCGTCCGACACCGGGAGGATACGATGTCAATGGATAAGATGCGCCAGTGCGAAATACATATGCAACCACAGAAAAAAAACTGCTGCAGGTCGTGGCTGTCCAAGTTCCCGACAAGGTCCAAGCGCATCGATGTAATATCGCGGATCACCTTTCCTCTCGTATTCGCAGTGTTCAACCTCGCGTACTGGTCCACGTACCTGTTTCGGGAAGAAGTAGACGACGAGTGAATAGCGAGGATGATGAGGAGGATGAGCATCTTGAATCTAGGAACGATGTGGCTCACCATTTTTACCATCCACACGCACGCCATCGGGCGCGCAATCATCACTCGCATCATGCTAACCGTCACCAGTATTCTCATCATTCACACTCGCATCATCAGCAAAACAATTCCTATAATCGTCCACGTCATCGTCAACAACACTCACCAACTTTGTCAACACATACGGCCGACGGTGAAGCTCAACAATCTTCACCAGGTGGTGTATCACCGAGATTACCATCGCGTGATTCAACATCACCTGTATCTTCCCGAGTGGTGACACCATCACCACCACCATTATTACATCGTACAACTAACAAACCAAAGAATAAATTTTCACGTTTACCACTGAGTCAAACTGAAAAATGCTGCTTTGGTCTTATACCACTTCGGTATTTCACCTGTCATGCTAAAGGAAGTGCAAGAATTGATGTTTTAGCACGTTTTGCCTTTCCACTCATGTTTGTCGTCTTCAATTTCGCATATTGGTCTATGTATCTCTTCCGCGGTGAAGAGGAAACTAAGATGAGCTGAGGAACGAGTGTAAATGATTATAGGAAGAATAAAAAGAAATAGGCTGATCGATATTCATTTCAATAATGGTAAAGAAAAAAAAAAACATTTTTGTTCATGAAAAATGGGAATAATTTAACAAAATTTAACAAAATTTAACAAAATTTAACAAAGGGAAATAAATCATTTGCAAGATCCCACTCGGTGCAATCAAACGTTTATATCATGGTTGCAAGTGTTGAGATTGTATACTATTGAATGCTCAAATATATGAGTCAACAAACGACCGAAGAAAACATGAATAATTACGAAAATTAAAAATTCTGGGAACACTTGTGCATATAACTAATGTGGACGAACACGAATCATGAATCATTAATTTGAATGAATGCGAAATTCATAGCATTAATAAATTGATTGGGTAACCGCGTGCCACAGAGTGATATTTATAAACGAGGCCTGGATAGTGACGGCTCTATGAAGGGGATTAGAAAAATTTAAGGGAAAACAGCAAGGAAAAAATATGGATACACATTTATAACTATTGTACGTATGTATTGACAAGTTATCTTGTTATAACAGTCAATGACTCTTTTTTATGTGAAAATGAAGAAATGAAGAAAAAAATACAGCAACAAAATATTCAATAGAGAGTAAAAATGAATGAAAATTTCTCTTTCAATCAATTGGAAACGAGCTTGCCATGGGTATTCGATATTCCTTTGAATTACAAGAAAAGTACACTCGAAACGAACAGCTTGAGTAAATTTTACTACTACATACACGATATGCATCAAAGTGAGGCATCGTCAAAAGTATGGGTGATCTATTATAAGAAACTCGAAGAATCTGAAAACATATAAGAATACGCTACCAATAATTATTTATTTGGTCTTTATTATTCATAGGTGAAATGAAAATTAGGCATTAATCATGAGAATGCCAGGAAAAATCGTAATAAATTGGAATTAATGAAGAAACAATTAAAATCGATACACAGAAATTCACATTGAATCATGAAACGTATTTGAAAGACAACATTCTGGATAATAGTCATTCAGCATAATAAAAACAGAATAGAAGGGCAGAGCAGAAGATGATGAGTGATCAATGGTCTATTGCACACCCGGATTGGTGATCAAGTAATAACTTTAACATCTATTTTATCCATTCTTGCCCGGGGGCAAAATAAATGGATGTTATAAAGCGTATATCGATAGATCCAATACTTGGAAGGAAAAGTAAGAGCAATGATGGTACTTTCATTTCCTTCAATATTTTACATCACTTCTCTCCTCAATTTTGTTGCTACACACATTTATGGCATTAATATTGATTGTTTTTCATGAGAACAAAGCGTAAATTATAAAAGTGTTGTGCAGCTGAGTGTATAAATCCTTCGATAACTGAAAAAGTGAAAAATTGAATAAATATTTGGAAAAAACAATTGGGCGTGCATTGTATTGATATAAACATTGGAAAGTACTTGTTATAGTTATCAACGAGGGATCATAAATTATAAAAATTCTTCGTCGAGTAGTAAAACTGAGAGAAACAAAAGTGGGAACATACAACGTCAATCGTAATATGAAATTCGATGTTGTATTAAGAAGAAGAAAAAAAACGAAGAAAAAAATTAAAACAGAATGAAATTAATTTATCACGTATGAAAAAATCCTATAAGATTTTTTTAAAGAATGTCATTCAAGATTTTCCTTAGGATTTTATATGGGTTTTGCTATCAAAGTTAGGGTTGTAAATGTCAGAATACGAATCATACGGGGATTACATTGAGGGTCATATCAGTGTCATGCTATAGGAAATCTTATTGGCAATGTCATAGATAATTGAAATATTTAATATCCTACATGATTTTTTAATACGTGATTAATCGAGAGTGAAAATATGAAACCATTGACAAATGTTGCAAAACATTCTAGAGTTATAAACACCGTTAGTATTGATAATCGCACTCACTACACATTACAATCAAATCGAACGAAAAAAAGGTACACTTCATTCATTAATATTCATTCAAAATTTAATGGTCATTATACTGTAAATAATTATCACTTTTCAAAAGGTGTCCAGGGAAATACATAAATAATATTAAGCATAACGGCATAATTGGCATATCTATGCAGGGCAGTCCAGAGTGCAGGGGAAAAATACAAAAAAGAACTACACACTAGTATCATTTTCAAGGTGTTTTCACAATTCAGAATGTTCCTTATCAGCAAAGGTACCGTGCATTTCATAAATGGTAAATAAATAAAAAAAAACAGCAAAAGCATACGTCACGTTAAAAATATATGAATTCACACAAGTGACTCAATGATGGACTATTTTGAATTATTTTTTTCATTATTAATTATTTTTTAATCCAACTGCTCGAGAGAAATATACAAGTATTTAGGTATTTCGGATATCCATGCATAGGGGTTTGTGAAATAAAATGGAAATCTTTCTTTATTTTAGTGTCGGTAGCGACATTACATTGGCAATGCAATGATTTCGTTTTTTTCCGTCATACTCATAATTATTTCTCTTTATGTTCGACTCTTTAAATTAGTCTACTTCAATTTTCATTCCATTTAACCGCACAAATTTTCTCTGCTATATCTTTTCTAGGAAGAACATGAATAAATAAATATTCAATATGTAATAAATCACAATTTTCAGAAAAAAAATCCATGCGAAGCTATACTATTGAGAGAAGTTTATGCACAATAGATAGGAAGTATGAAATCGAAAGTGGGAGTCCTTAGAATACTGGAAAACCAATACGGAGAATACAATGTCAGAATCAAGAAACGTATTTAACACGATGGGTAAAATGAAATGTGCTGAAACGAAGAACAATTATAAGTGCACCTTGCATAACAACTGAAAATTAAGGAAAAAAAAAAAAAATAGACAAATATATATAAAAAAGATATGGATTTGATGATGAAGAAGTAAGTTTTATAAGTGTCATAATATTTTGTTTTATGCCCAAATGGAATGAATTTGAACGAAAGAAAACAAAAATGGAAAACTCAATGAGCATAGTAAATTTATTTATCAATTATTATAATGAATATTGAATGTTGATATATTTAATATAAGTATCATATCGTATCGCAGAAAAATTAATCTTTGTCAACAATGAAAGCCGTTGGATGTTCATTCATTTGCTTTTTTTTTTTTTTATATATAGAATTAAAATGATATGGGAGTGATTTCTCATCAAATTAGCAGTACATTGAGGTATTGAATTTTCTGCGTTAGATTGCGACCTGAAAATTACATGAACAGTGGTATTTTTTGTCTTAATTGAAATGATTTTTAATATGCCTATTCAACCCGGCTCGCACAACAATATTTGGTCAATTAATTAATTAAATGGAAATGAAAAAATTGTTGCATAATGAAAAACAAACAAAATGTTCGAAACTCATAATTTGTATACAACATTTTTTTTCTGTGTAAAAATTCAATAGAAACACTACTCCATGGCAGACGACCTGGGTGAATATGTATAAAAATGGGAAATTATTGCCAATTTGACGTGGAATAGCTCATATCCAGTGTGAAAACGTTTTGTCAAAAATCATCGTGATTTTATGGATTTTATGTAGATTTCAATAACGCCGATGGTAATAAGCAATTAATCAGGATCAAATTATTTAATGAACATGCGATACGAGGACGCAAAATAACGATGTCACAATTGAAATTGACGGGCTATTAAACTCTACGAATTTTGTTCAATTATATCATTGCTTCATCGCCCTTTGAAGTAAAACATGAATTAATAAAAAAGTTTTCCATAAAGATAAACGCGCAGTGGTAAGTCTGAATGAAATTTTATTTTGACTATGGCATGAAGTTAAATTTTTAATTTCAAGTATATTTACCGAGTACTCGAGTGATTACTTGAAAGCAGAGAAATTAGCATGAAAATGGTGAGAAAAATATTATTATTTCAATTGATATGAAACGAAATTTGTACAGGCAAATAAGAACGACTTAATAAATAATACATGACGCCGTATTCATTCTGCTGCAAGGTTGCTCAATTATTGATATATAGAAGTTCTTAAAAGAGTAAAAAAAAAAATAAAAACAAAAAAAATAAACAAGCCCTGTAACAGTATTATGAGATTAACATACAAATTTTACCTACTACTGATGTAATTGAATACAAAGTATGAAAACTATTAGAGAAAAAAAATGATTGGAGAATAAATAGAAAAAATTTGATTTATGTCTTTGTTTTATCGAATAAATTAGAATAAATATTCATCATTCATATAATTTGCTGCAGAAATCTCATCATCATTAAAATTGCACATACCAACATTACCAATATATATTCATATTCATTAGCGAGATGTGTGATGATCATTGTCATCATTCTTTAGCTCTTTCTCTTTCATCAGTTCCTGAAAATCTTCTTATCTCTCTTTCTACTTATTGTACATTTCTTTTCTTTTTCGTTGTAACCATAGCGCGTCTTATAAATATCTTTCATCAAAATAAGTCGAAATCAAACTAATTCTGTCGAAAGTAACTTACCTAAACATCCACTTTGCCATAATAACTTATTCCATAACTACTTGAAACGTTCTTTTATTGCAAAATTAAAAATCGCATTATCGGAGAATACATAGAGATTTTTATGGGAACAAAATCGTATTGGTTTTTAATCAAGTGAAGATATTTATCTTCAAGAAACCTCTTCAATCTGAATGAATAGTGCTTGACTAAGATGTCTCGGAACTTCTGTAATGGCTATCGCCACTTTCATCGCTATTCCCGGAATTCTCATGATTCTCTGTTGCACTACCATTAGCCATTTCGTGCATTAGTTGAATGGCTTGTTCACCTCTGTACACCTTTAGACGATTTGTGTCAAGCGCGAGCGGCACTGCGTCACCTATTTCACGGAATGCAGAGTCTGATAAATTAGATTTTAGAGATTCCTCTTTTACCGGAACTTCGTAAAGTACAGCCGTTTCCGGCGGATTATGATCCTGTATAATTGAGCCAGGCTTCAGTGTACTGAATTCCCTAAATTCAGTACTCTCCTCTATTGGTCGGAAAAAGTTGTTGTTTAAATCGCACGTGCGTTTCTCTTTATCCTCTTGAACTAGTTCATTCAGAAGATTTTTTAGATCTTCCTCAAGGATATTTTTGTCACCCAGAGTTTCTTCATTCTCACCCCCCTCAAGATATTTCAACATTCCCATATCAACTAATTCATCATCATTAGCCATGTCATTGCCGGTAAGCATATCAGACTTTCGCTCTCTCTTCGGACACATTGTTTTACACGCTCTGTCTCCAATACAGTCTTCTTTTTGCTTTGGAACACGCCCCTTGCATGCTTTGAAATCCGCCTGGACATCTTCACCACCAGGACGTGCAGCAGGTTTTACACACTGGACTTTGCGATGTTTTGTACCCTTTTTCCCATCACATGCATTACATCGACTCCACTGACTTACTCTCCATCTGCAGTTGAAATTCATGCTCAAGGAGATGAGAGGCACTAAATTATTCATATAAAACACTTCCAACTCACTTTGCCGGACATGGGCTCTCATTACATACTCTCGTCTTGGGTTCTGGCTTGGGTAATTTTTCACAAAAACCCGCTGAAACAATTCCATTCTGCTGTTCGATGCACGATGCTTCTGAGATCATGGTTCCACCACCGCATTTCGCATCACATTGTGACCATTCAGTAAAGTCCCATAGATAATTTGGCACATAATTGGATTTATTGCCTGACATTTTCCACCAAGTATATGTGACACCGGGGTTCTTGCTTGGATTGAAAAACGTGTACTGTAAAATGGAATCAATAGGTAAGAAAGTCGTCTTTTGGGACGTTCAATTTAGTCATTATTAAATTAAGATGTATCAGAACTTGTCGTGATAACATCCAAGTGAGTATTGATGTAGATTCATAATTATTGGGATTATTACTAAGAGCTCAATGTCCTCCTCCAGGGGTCCTTTGATGTCGATTTCCTCACGATTTGGTTCCGGATGGCTATATATCAATGATATTCCTCCGCATGTGTATTCGCCATTTTTTTCTTCACGACTGTAAGTGAAAAATATTAGATATCACTAGTCAGTTTCAAGAGAATTCAGCCGTATGATTTCGTTAAAAAGAAAAATTGAGATTTTACTGATCTTTATTCAAGCAAAATTGATTATCTTTCTCTGTTTTCAAGGCCAAAGTGTTCTCGCATGATGCTTTCTCCATAATATGTACACTTCGAGAACCTTTCGGGATTGTTACAATTTTCTGATAATCTGTGAAAATATGTAAAGGAAGTCTTATGAAAATGGTTGAGAAAGATGGGTGGGAAAGATGTGGTGAATTTTCCAGCAGCTGAATGCACAAATACCATTTTCTAATTTTCTACACTAAATCATGCTCAACTTTTCAAGCGGTGCTTGAGACGATTAATTTCTGGGAATTAGTACATTCATTCTGGTATCTAAGACACGCTTTACTTTTGATAATTCAATACTTTACCACTAATTCCTGTTTTGGTGAACTCCCCTTTCTCTGGGCTGCATTGGGTACCATCGCCTTTACAAACCCCACACTTGTCTTCTATTGCATCAGAATCTAATTGCCAGTCGCATCCAACTTTCTGCGATAAAAATAATGTTTTTAGGTAATGTCTGTCTGTATGGTTATGATAATTTGAGTTGTTGTATTATCAATTTTTTTTTTTTTCTTTTGAAAATTCAAGGTAAACACTGAAATTTATGGAAAAAATGGAATATCATTTTTTAGTACTAAACAAATTAGTTTCGCTTATTTTCAGTCGGCACTGATCGGCACTACATAGTTACTGACATAAAAATTCCTCTCATATAATGCCAGTTAATAATACGGTAAAATATATTTTTCGTAATAGATTCTCGGCCTCCGTGACAAAAAGTATAACTAGACATAGCTTGTTAGGGGCTTACCCTGCACGATCCGGCGATGCACATGTAATTGGTTCCTGCTTTACATGGTGTTGCATCTTTTGCAGTTGGCGCCAGTTTGACAAATGCATTTCTCTCATTCATACAGTACAATGCACAAATGTCAATATCATCTTTAAAAAATGGTTGCCATTTATGTACTCCATCTGTCAAAACTGGTTTATTATCAAACTCTGAACATTGGACCGCTCGGAAATTTGGCTTGTATGGATCGCACGGCTAGAAAATTATGTATGCAGCTATTTTAGTAAAAGCATTAAAAGCATTTAGAGCATTAAATCCAAATTGGTGAATGAAGCTTCGAGTTGTAAGAAGTTATCATCTGACTATTAAATACGTTCTCCTATTTGTAGAATCGCTTCTTACTGAAATATTGCAAATGGATATTTTTTTCCTTTCTCCAATGCAGTATCTACCACCATTGGAGGGCGTTGGTTTGTTACATTCACGCTCAGACACTTTTATACCACCACCGCAAGTTCTTGAACATTCACTCTGTGGACCCCAACCGCCCCATCCACCGTGTACTGTTGCCGGTCTTGAGCCCATGTCAACGCATTTTTTCTTTATGCACCACTTATTCTCACCGCACTTGGTACCTTCTGCTGGAGGTGCGTTATTTGAGAAACACTTGGTGCCATTCTTACACCATAATTGTTCGCAGTTGAGTTCCTAACATATGTGAGTTATTCATATTATTAAAATTATCAATTGATAAGCAAAGTTTTACTGAAAGGATAAACAGATCTCTGAGATTATAGCGTTACTTGTCACAATCAATGGCTGCAAGAGTTAAACCACATAAGGAATTATGACAATTGTATTATATCAATCATAGAAAATATTTTTATTTTTAGCTAAGAAACTACTTAAAGGGAATTGGATTCCAGCAGAACTGGTGACACCATATACTATGGTGTATATTTCCCCATCTTATTATATCTCAACTTTTATTTTACCTGCCCACGCGGACACAGGACCGATCCCTTCTCCTGTAGGCCGCATTGGAAATCAGCATCGTACATAGCCCCTGGAAGCATATTGGGAAATTTGTATTTGGCTGGCGGATTTCGTGGATCATTGTTCAAACACTCTCCCAACCCACTCCTGATGAAATAGTAGATAATAAAAACAACTGGGATAGCTGTCTACCTATGGATACATAAATACAAATACTATATATATACTTTACTCAAGTAAATTCGTTATAAATTTTCTACTGCACGTGGACCATCGAATAGTGTAAATGAAGACAATTGGAGACATGAGAAAGTAACTTTGATCCTTATCCTGAGGTGGACAGCCACTGACATTCTCTTCATCGTGGCCACAACCCATGCTGATAATAAGATCACAACAAGAGCATTGAAACATATATTTCTCTATCAAATTAAAAAATCGGGTATACTCCCAGCTGAACGCCGAAGCCTTAATAGAAAAATAAATTCACATACACATGACCAACTTCGTGGGCTACTACAATGCCTAGAAGAAGACCTGCATCTTCATTTATGGCCGCGGCTTTTGGTGGATCGCAAGCTGCCGCTACGTAAGCTAAACCCATCAGAGTGCATCCTGACTGCTCGGAGCAGATATCGTGTCTTAAAGGATTTTCATCCGATTTAAAAAGATTTATCCAGACGTGAGAGAAACAATTGATTGACAATAGCCATTGTCCTAGCCAAGTTCTCTTATTATTATTACCGGGTGATTAGCACTGATATATCGAAATGATTCGGATGGCTTTTTTCTTTAGGATTTATTTTCTCTGACCATGCTGCAAAACTCTCCAGTGTCTTCTCCGCTTTTGGTGAAATCGTGAGATCGATCTAAAAGAAAAATCATTAGTGTGGACATTTTATAATTTTTCACGAACTAAGTGGAAAAAATTGTAAAATTCATTTTATTTTTCGTGTTGTCGAATTGTGCAGTGACTCAAGAAATCGAGCGATGACTATTTTCTACTCTATATGATTGGAATCATTGATAACATATTTTGGAATGATAACCTCTTTTTTCTCAGCTTCAAGATAAGTTATCTTTACAACAACCACATCAAGTTGATTCCCTGCCGAAGAGTCATGATAGAAATCGGAAACCATATTCATAATAGTGAGTAAATATTTCTCATAGTCAGATCCTTTATAAAAGTCAAGGAATTTTCTATCAGCAACGACACCAATTTCAAGGAAACGATGAATGCTGTGTGTACCAGAGCTCGTTTTTTTATCATCAGCGCGTTTCAATGACCCTAAGTTACCAGTCTCCATCAAATGCTGTTCCCTCTTGGTTAACTGCTCCGCCCATGCCGATTCCCAGTCATCTGCATCCTCATAAGGGACGTTAAATGTTAATGTTCTCTATCATGCTATCCCCGATATCAGCTTGAATTGAAACTAATAATGATAATAAATATGAAAGTTAAAACTCAATCACCAGTTCCACACCGACGTTTTGATGAATCTTTTTCGTCTGGCACTTGACGTTTATAAATTATGTGAACGTGCTGGCCATCTTTTCCCGGTTTTGTTTCACTCATTGGTTCAATGAAATATCTTCCATGATCGGTCTGGATGTATCCGGCCTTGGTAGAAAAAAAAAGGCTAATTTTTTTTTTAAAGAACCAAAATTTAAGAATATTCTACCCCAGTATATTTATCAAATTAATTTTCTATTTGCGTGTGCAATACCGCATTAGACGGAAATAGCAAACGACTCGTAATCAGAAGGTCCTGGTCCTGGGTTCAATTCCCGGTTCGAGAAAAACCGATTTTTTTTTCATCTATTTGATATTATTTTATATCTTTCAATATTAACTATTATTGCAGTGCAAAGGTGCAATTTATATCACCCAATGAGCATGTATACATAAATTTGTGGTAAACGAATTATAGCACCGGTAGAGAAGGATTCGGGCGCAGAGAATCCAAGAGTTCTTATGTCGAGTTATCTTACTCGAAAATTTGGCTGTAATTCAGTTGTATGAGAATCATTTTTTATAACTTATGCTATTCATTGACATTGAATAAATTATACAGGTATGGGAAATAAGCTCAATTATAAAAAATAATGATTTGCTAAGTGGGAAATTTTAATTCCACTTTTACTTGGAATATTTTGAAAAATTTATCATTTGAAAAATTTGAGAAACTGCATGACGAATATGCACTACATACCACTCCATCGCAGAGAGACAATGCAGCCCGAGAGTTGGAATGATTTCTAATGAAACCTCTGTAATGACATTGATTGTCCGAAACTCTCTTGAATCGTAGCCTGGCATTCAAATCATCCATTGGGCCATCGCTTCTCGTCTCAATGACCATTTCAGGTGAAATGAAATCATGATATGGAGTCAACTCAATTTGATGATCAGCCCCATTAAATGCCAACATGAGACGTAACGCATCCCGACTCGAATTCATGAATCTTTTTTTTCTGTCAGTCACCTCAATTCGATTGTAAAAATTTGGCAGCGAGAATGTGCTAAAACTTCCATCTTCATTGACATGTCTTGGCACAAGTAATTCTGGGTTTTCTATATTTCGTGTATAGCTGAAAAAATCAATTTCGGATAGAAAAAATTATCCGGCGACACACTGGAGAGCTCTTTATATTCCACCGTAAATAATAATTAATGGAAAGAATATGCAAAGTCTGGCTGAGAAATACTAACTGCATTGCAAATGTTTCAATGCCAAGTTACGTTGTTATAAACAATATTTATAGAAAATTTCCGACAGAAATACATTATATTTTTTTCATAAAAAAATATTAAAAACCATCTTATCCATTCAAATTGCATTAACAAATACCACTCACCGTCCGTGATATACATTACTCCTATCTTCATTAATGCTCAGAGGAGTGGCAAGGCAAGTTATTACAGTATAACTCCAGAACAGCCATAAAACGTAGCTAATAGACGCCATGATAATTACATTTATAAAAAAAACAAACAAACATCGCCCAATCGTTGATAATCAGTTCATATAGCAACTCCCCAAGCAGGAATGAACGATGTAAACAAGGTTCAAAAGGGTTCGGAAAATATAACGACTCAGTTTTTCTCGGTTCAAGCTCGTAAACTGCCTGAATTTAATTCCTATATACTACATAACTTTTTCTTTGCTTCTGGCAGTGGAAGCCATACTGTTATAAACAGTTAGGCTGAATTTAGTATATATTTTGTTTATCAACGTTAGATTTCAACTGTCCAGTGCCATGATAATATTGAAAATTGTCTATGGTATAATAGTAGTATTGAATTTGGCAGTTGGAATGCCTGATGCAAGTGAGCAGCTAGACGTTTCCTCAAGCGATGAATATACTGATGAAGTAATAGGGCCAGTCACTGAAAAGGTCATGAATCTGAATATAAACATAAATGATACAATGGATGAGGAAGAGCCGGAAGAACAAACCGATGGCTTATGGGATATTAGCCACGCTGTACGTGACGTGGCTTATTATTTGAGAGCTCACAAATTCCTAGACTACGATCATCGCTATTACAAGACAAATGATGAGTCACTTGTGAAATTCTACAAAGATTTTCCAAAACCCCCATTAAGATCATTACACTGGGAGGTTCATCGGTATTGTATCCAGGGCTTCATCAAGTGTCTCAAGTATCTCAATACCACCGTACAGTTGACCTCGTTAAAACGATCTGACGATACTATTACCATCATGAAAGAGAACAATTGGAATCCAGTGAATAATAGTCAACAAATTTTATCCATACAGAAAGACTGTCAAAAGGCACAGCGTCGGGATAATTTGACGTTCATTCCTTTTCAAGGACCTATTGGTAATGTTCAGTTGATTGAGGTCTACCATTGCATTTTAAGATACATATTTTAAACGAATGGTTTCAGAGAGATTTCAGTGGCGTACCTCAGCAAGTTACTACATGTGCTGGTACACAATGCTGGAAACTTCGGAGCTCGGACTTTTCGGTGAGACCTGCGATAATCATGCCAATTGTTTAGATATCTACGGTGCCAATAATAAAGATCCCAGAGCAGATGACAGCAAGCCTTTCGCTTGTGCAATGTATAGTTTCTGTCCTGATCCGTGTTGTTCTATGAAACACATTTGGTACATGAAGGAATGTTTCCAGAGCAGTGAGAACCCGTGCCATCACAGCAATAAACCAGGTCCTTTATTGTAAAAAAAATTACGTTGATTAAATTTATTGTTTCATTAATGCCCTCAACAATCGTTCCTTACAGCTGCTCGAAAGTGTTCACTGAGCCGTGATAGTAATTACGATTTCAACGCGTTGATGGGGAACCAGATAAATTTCAGTTGTACATGTCAAAATCCGGGGTTCGAGTGGTCATCCAGATTTGGTTTGTGTATTGATATCAACGAATGCACCAAGGGACTTCATAATTGCTCACTCAAGGATGGCCAATTTTGTATTAATCTCCCTGGCAGATTCGACTGCTTGTGCCAATTTGGAATGGTCTACAATATCAACGAACATAAATGTGAAATTAGTACTATTTTCAAAAATATTCTGGACACTACATCGAATACTGAGATTTCAACAGAGGACAATAATGTCATAGCGGTTTTGGTGAAGAGTTTGACTAAATCTGTAGCGAGTATACTGCGTGTCTCCTCTTTACTTCTAATTTTTCTATTTACTACAATCAACTCTAAGGCTATCTCCTAGTGTACTTTCATGCAGAGAAATAACACAACAACAAGTACAGAGTTATCAATTACTGTACTAGGATATTTATTACAATTTGTATGATAGTACTTTATTCGAGAATTGGTTGATTGCACTTAAGGCACGCATCGAGGGATTTTTGGGCAAAATTCCTTGAAAAAATTAAATAGTGAATTCGAGGGGATCTTTCGTTTTTTGAAAATTTCTCTGAAACTAGAGAGGCTATCGGTGCGCTCTCAACGGCATTGCATTCCTGAGAAAATTTCCTGAAGATCTGGTCAGTTGGAGACTCGAGAGGCGATTGAAAGTATTTTTTTACGCCCATATATGCCGGAGAGCGAAAATTGGATTAATTAATTTCGACTAATTTTCGTATTTTTCAAGATTTCTCGAAAACTAGAGCAGCTACCGCTTCGCTCTTAACGGCATTGGGTTCCTGAGGAAATTTCCTAAAGATCTGGTGAGTTTGAGCCCTGAGAGGCGATTGAAAGTATTTTTTTTACGCCCATATATGCCGGAGAGCGAAAATTGG
>JAPYZN010000131.1:0-48541 GCA_030522865.1 Psyttalia lounsburyi
TCAGCTCGTGTGATTGGCAGCCCTCGGCTCCGCCTCGGGCAGCCAACTTCACACTCGTGAAAATTCCGTCTCACTCGTAACGAAATATACTATTTCATTACGCTGCGTCGGAAAAGTACCTTTTCGACACATTGAGATGAAAAAATATGTTCGTAACTCGTGAAAAAAGTGGTTTTTGACTCGGGATTATATCCCTCGCCTTCGGCTCGTGATATAAACCTCCCACTCACCAAAAACCATTTTTTTTCACTTGTTACGAAATATACTATTTCCTCACGCTGTGTCGGAAAAGTAACTTTTCAGTCACTCTCCTCTTCGCGTCGAGTGACTGAAATAGTATATTTCGTAACAAGTGAAAACAAATGGTTTTTGGCGAGTGGGAGGTTTATATTACGAGCCGAAGGCGAGTGATATAATCTCACGAGTCAGAAACCACTTTTTTCACGAGTTACGAACATAATTTTTCATCTCAATGCGTCGAAAAAATACTTTTCAGTCATTCGACGCGACGCGGAAGTTACTTTTCCGACACAGCGTGATGAAAAGTAATTTTCCAACGCATTCAGATGAAAAATTTTGTTTGTAACTCGTGAAAAAAGTGGTTTTTGGCTCGGGGGATTATATCACGAGCCGAAAAAAGTTTTTTTCACTTGTTACGAAACATACTATTAAATACATTTCATTTTTGATGACGACTGCCATGTTATCGACTGAAAATTTCCGCTCACACCCATCGTTTACAATGTTAATAGACGTTAATCAATTGGGAGTAAAACAATCTGGTCCAGCCGAGAAGGAACCAACAATAGCTTCGCAACATACCATGAGAAGGGAGAGAGATCGAGAGAGAGAGAGAGATGGAGACTAACAAAATAGCTGTCCTATCAACTTCCTCACTTATCGCCTGATAATTTTCACACAGGATGAATTAAAGACTATTTAGAACTACTAATTTCGAGAAAATTCCATTGGATTGGGAATCAATTTTTTACCGAGTTCAAAAAAAAGTTGAAAAATTCTTGTGAATTTACTAGAAAATTCTAATCTGTTTCAATTGAACTTTCTATTAGTTTTTAGACGATATTATCGCAGGATTCTCCGGATACTCCGCACGTTTTCATAAATAAAATATTTAATGAAAGTTATTCGATAGAAAAAGTGGATAGACTTAGATTGTTTTATTCAACATATTCTCGAGCTCATTCTATTGAGATATTCTATATTTATATTCTATAGAATCCTACGAATAAAATGCACTCTGCTTTTCTTTTTCTCCTCAAAATCATGTGATAAATCTCGTAAATATCACTTGGGAAAAACATAAATTATAAATTGTTGAAAACACAAATTAGTAATTGTTCATTCCAATGTCGCTTTATGGTCTCGGGCATTATTGATATATTAACATAAATCTCATTTGTAAATTTATAATTGAGTGAGTAAATAGGTAACTGAATTCCACGAATGAATGCATAAGAAATCAGGGAATCATTGATTGTTCTTCTATTTTTATTTTCGCAGAAGTTTCGCGGTAACTGCCATGATTTTTTGACTGTCAGGTAACTGCCGACAATTTTTTCAAGTTCTGGAATTTTTCAATTTTTTAATTTTAGAATTCTTCAAAAATTAGGGGCTAGTGTAGATCTTTTTATTAAAAACTAATTTTGTCGGAAAATGTGAGCGATGGTATTTTATTTTTTTTTAATTTTTTCAGAGGAATCAGATGACTATTACGAAACGTTATAAAAAAGTATCGCGATTTTAGGTGAAAATTACCTGATAGTTACGTACAAATGTCCTACTTTTCGCTCCAGAATTTCAGAAAAGACTTATTTTTACTGAATATTTCGTTTCGTACTCGTTTCTGGAGAGACTTTCACTGGTCAAAAATATTGACGCAGACCATAATCGTTGGTTAAGCATGATTTAGTGGTATTAAATCCTCAATATTATTCCTAACAGCGTCATCGACCATTAATAATTCTCGTCAATGACATAGTGTTTATCTCACAAATGCGAAATTCCCCGATCTCTTATTTTTCCTGCAATTGCACTCAAGTATGGTATTGAACGTCTGTCCTCATTTGGACGTGAATATATAAGTTTTTACATATTTCTGAGTGGTCTCAATATTCGATGGCTCTCTCTGCAATATTATTTTTCTTTCGCTATTTGAACTATTTTTTTATTGCGCTATTTATTTTGGGAACGGAAAAATTTCATAGCAAAACCTTGCGAATATTCTAGAAAGTTGGACTAGATTTTTATTGATTTTTGTTTAGGGTTCATCTGGGATTCATTTGAGCAGAAATATTGACAGAAAAATATTTTATGGAAAAGCTCCACATAAATATAATATTTAAATATCTGTATAATCAGATATCGTTAAAATAATATCAGATTCCGATAAATTTTCAATTATTTTTGGAACCAATTCAATTAATGCTGCAGCCAAAAATTTACGGAATTTATGGAATTTTATCGAAGTTGTCAATTCCTGAATTTTTGATATTGGCAAAAAATAAATGACAATGAGAAAGTCAATTGCAGAACTTCTTAGGAGTTTTTTTGTTATATGAAAACTATTTACGTAATTAACTATAATTTCGTCCGCATCTGCCGAAACTAGAATGATAAGCTGCACTTAGAGTATTCTCAACATCCGAATGAATAAATCGGCATTAGCAAGAAATAATAGTTGAGTCAATTTTTCCTCCTTCCTCAAGACAAACAAAATTGAAATTCTTGCAGTTTCAGTTCTTTCCCCAGATTTCTCTGACACCCCTGAGGAAATCGCACTTAATGTAAATCAATTAAATTGTCACTATCTGTGGTATGCCAAATCCTGAGTAGGGTTTCTGTTCTCCAGAAGACATCATTTGCCTCTCCCATCCCTCCATGACATTATCATTTTCCAAATGATGTCATCAACGAAGAGGACAAGTTCTGGCAGTTGTAAGGCTGGATTTTTCCGATTTCTAGCCAATTTCTTATTTTTAATTAATTAAAAATGCTGTTTAATTTCTACAAATTGACGATTCTTTCTCCTTCCTACTGAATTCAATATCTCTCCGCGGGAATGTACTCCTAAACCTTACGCGTAATTTCAATTCTTCTTCTATTATTAGCCCCCGGCAGAAAGTCGAAACATATTTCTTGTTTCCTGGAGTGAAACAAGAACGCGGACTTTATGGCTGAGATGTACTTAGGTTG
The DNA here is from genome assembly GCA_030522865.1 of Psyttalia lounsburyi. Taxonomy (NCBI): domain Eukaryota; kingdom Metazoa; phylum Arthropoda; class Insecta; order Hymenoptera; family Braconidae; genus Psyttalia; species Psyttalia lounsburyi. The sequence goes on from JAPYZN010000131.1 coordinate 3,214, forward strand.
TTTTTTAAAAAAAGAAGAGAAGCAATTCATTCATTTCATTCCGTTTAAATTTAAAAAAAAAACAAGTTATTTTCTAAATAAAGATAAACATTATCCGCTGGGGTAAACTTCAAATATTACCAAGTCCCGCATAAATTCGACGAGATGGCTTACCAAAGAAGTATCACTTATTTTGTAACGGCGGAAAACATTTCGAAATAAATTTTAAAAAATTCAATTGTTCTCTGCCTGTTCTTCAACTGAATAATAAAATAAAAACAAACAAAAAATCCCCGAGTTATCATTCAATTTCGCCCACAATTCCAGCGTCATCAATGTTGCGAGAATGATTTCCACGCACCAACATCATTCAGAGGCCAACCGTCTACCTCCAAAGCTAGTTATTATGCCGATATGGCTACAAGGCAATTAATACTATTGTTATGATATTCCTTCTTGTTTCTGGTTGAAGGTAGGGGACAGAACCACGCGTCCCACTACAGCTATTGCATGTTTCGCATTCATTTAGTTGCCGGCAGTCACCTCTCAGTGCTGCACGATAACTCTAAACTCCTGTGCACTAAGCTTTACCGTCAATAAGCAATAAATATTATCAACAATTACCGCTGATGAAACAACAAAGTCTCTTCAACTCAACAAAATCACGTGGAAAAATATTGCTCGTTACATTCCAATTCTTCAGAGTTATCTCGCGTTTACTCTAATTACCTCAGAAAATGAGAAAAAATAATAAGAGGTTATTTAATTTGTTTTAAATAATTGATGTTTCAAATTGTAAGATTGCATGTTTTGTTATCACTAAAATTTTATGATATTAAACTAAAAAATTCAATTATGTTGAGTGGACGTAATCACCCGGGAACACGTGAATTTGCAAGGCAAAACTTTCGAATGGGTAATTGAATAATCCAGATTTTATGTAACAACGAATAACAAAGTATTGTTCAAGAAAATGTCAAGATCACGGACTTATTGCCCTGTTTTGTCGTAAATGAACTTGAGGTATTTGAGTGAGGACTAACGAAGTTGTGAATCATTTTGGAATAATCCAGTAATAGTGACAGAATGATCAACGTGAGAGAGTTGCCGAGAGTTAAGTGTCTTTTCCTGCATTGTTGAGGTGGCGCGGGGCTTTCCAGGTGTTTACCTGAGTTTTTCCTATTGCTGAAAATATTTATTAATGAATTGATCTTGGATGGATTATCGGAGATCGTTGAGGGGGGTCTCTGGGAGCTGCTAATCATCGATGCCCTCGATCCAGTTCAGTATTGATGGGATGATATGGAGAATCGGTGCGGTATCTGAAGGAGTCTTATCAAACTGCGCAACCCATCAGCCATTTATCATCGTTGGAACGATTCAAATGTGACAGAAATTTGAAATGAAGAATGTTGAAGAATGAGTTGAGGTGGAATGAAAATTAATGGGAATCGGAGGGACGCTATGAATATCTGTGATAACGTGATAATTTTACACATTTTGTCTGTTTGAATTGCGTTATTGGACCTGATTTCAATTTTTAACTGGTTACTTTTTGGGCATTGGTTCAGAAGAAATTTTAAAAGAACATTGTAAATCTGAATTTTTAACTGAATAATTTAATTGTGAAAAACTGCTCAGTGAAGTGATGAAATCAACGCCAATTAATACAAATAATAAACTAATGAGTGAATGATAATTAGAGAGAGGCAACGGAAGACTTCTGAAAGAGTTATTAAAGACTAAAAACCTCCCTCAACAATTAATTGTGTTTAATTTTCAACAATTGACGGGAATTGAACGTTTCTGGTGACAAAATATCTAATAGTGTGATTTTTGTGTGGACAGCGAGTGAAGAAAAACTGAAGAGAATTTCCGTCCCTGAATTATAAAACACCTGATTTTTTTTACAAGAATTTTTTTAAAAATTTGTCTACAAACAATGGAAAAAAACTGAATTCCGTAAACCCAGCGCACCTCACACTGTATTTAAAAAATGTGATAACGCAACTGAAACGATGAATTATGTATAACCGTTATCATTCAAGAACATTTGAGCTCTTCAACAGAAAATATATCCATTTTCGTCATAAATTCCGTCCATTACTTGATCTCAAGAAACTGAAGTCAGAAAAAGGAACTCATGTGAGCAACGTAAACAATCACAAAAGGAGAATAAATTTCCAATGAATAACCAATAATCAATTTGCAAAACCCCAATTGATCAACGAATTTTCCCATAAAATTGACTCCTAAAAGATTTAAAAAAACTGCAATGTCGAACGATTTAGTGAATCACGAGCGGATGCACTCGCTAAGCACTTCCGCAATGCCCCCCAACAATTCCCCAAATAATTTCTCAATTGAGATTGAGAAGATTTCACCAAGACAAGACAGTGTGACGAGTATATCGGAAATAAACGGACCATCGAATAAATCGAATAAATCAACGCAAATAGACTTTTCTCATTACAACTGGAGATATGGACCGGGGGGAGGGCCGAAAAGCAGACCCTTAAGCGCCGGATTTGCTCCAAAATTCAATCAAGTGTTTAGCTCGAGTCCCTCCATCAGCAGTGCCACCAGAAATCCTCTGCACTCCTCGCATAGCGAGGTTGCGCTTTCGTCGAGGCGACCGGCATCGAAATTTGTGTCTATCGAAGCGAAACCCGGGCCGAGCCCTCTTTACAGCCCTTACTCGGGGAGCAATTTGTCGGTGGGCAATTCTCCGTGCAACTGTTGCTGCAATTGCAATGGAAAGGCGAAGGGCGAGGGACCACCAGCGAATGAGCACGATGGACCCCAAGGACTCAGCTGGAGGAGACTACACATGAGCAGGGCAAAACTCAAGGCCACAGCCACTACCTCGGAGTTACTCAGTGGCTTTGCTATGGTAATTATTTTGTCCTAGACTTCTGCCCTGAGAAAGTAATTTTCTTAGTACTTCTTCTCTGTGTGAATTTTCTCGGTATCTGAAATATATTGACACCGAGAGAAATCGTCAGTGAAAATAACCCAACCGATTGGCATTGGTATTTGAAAGATTTATTGACTGGCTGTACAAAGAATTATCACGTAAATATTGTGATAGAGTAAAAACCGCCCGAGTAAGCGCCTCTCTCCGTATTGACAACAGTGGAACAAAGGACAATGAGTTTTCAGAAAATATCGGATCAGATACAGAAAGTCATAAGTACCTTTCTACAGAACTTTTTATAAATTCCAAAATTTGAACCTTTAGACCGTTTTAGAAAAATGAATAGAAATCCTCAGGTAAACCTGCAGTTAACCGTTTGGGGTTTGACTAATCCGGAAAAGTTGTCCAACAGCTCAATAAAATCTGAGAAATTTTCAATAGAAATTAAGTATAAATTTTGCTGATGGGTTGAGTAGTCATTCCAAAATGGGCAGATAGTTTCAGTTGAGTGGTCAACAATTGTACGAAATGGTTAAGTACTTTTTACTGAAGTTTTGTCTCCGCGTTCCTCTGATAAGAACTTTTTCTGAAATTACTTGGGGGATTATATAAATTTTCGATTCTTTGGGTTACATTGACCCACAAGATCCGAAATGTATAAAAAATATGACTTCAAATACTGCTGAAACTAGTAGACGTATCAAAATATGTCAAGGAACCTTCTTCAAATCCATTAAATCTTCTACAAACAATGTTTCATGGATTTCCTTGATAAGCTCATTCTCTCAAAAAAAAAAATGTCAATAACATCCATATAACAGATGTAATGCCTCGGATTTACTGTATATTAGTCCCATATAGTCATAAATCCGTTCTTCACGACACAATATTTTCCTCGATTGAAGCGGAAGACTCAACAAATAAGACCAGATGTATAATCACCTACAGAACGTCCTTTTTTTTATTATAAGGCAGAACATCCATTCTTCACTAGAATTTAAAAAGTAGACAGTGAAAATGATTAAAATTGATAATTAGAATGCCTTCAACTGCATCAATTAACACACATTTACACATATGAAATCCACAATTTCTGTAATTTCTGTAATCACCGTATTATTACAAAATTATTGCTATGGAACAGGGGAATATCGAGGTGACGTTATTGCGAAACTATAAGTTTTGATTACAATCATCCGCAATTTACTGCGGAAAAGGATTTCGAGGAGGATTAAATTGTGTGAATAGTCGCGGCTGTTTTTTTTCTGTGGAAATATGAGACAAATACAATTATATCAAAGTAGAGGGTAATCTCTGGTTAATCTCTGAGTCTACCAGCAATTATGTAAGGACAAATAATTTAGAGACACCGGTGTTATGAACGCAACTTTTTCTCGGAGATGATGGAATTATTAATGACGTGAATTGTTTAGATTACGATTAGTGTCGAATTATGAACGTGTGCGTCGTACAGTGCCAGTGAATTACTCGCCTTCGGGTTTACTTGACAATATTTTTTTTCCACTGGGATTGTTTCGCCCCTGAACGAGGTCTGTTGAGATATGCTATTACTTTATAATTTTATCACAATGACAGGTTTTTACGGACACTGAAAAATGTCAAGCGAATTTTGCGAGCAAAATGAAACCATTAATTACGCTTGGCTAAAAGTAAAATCCGCAAAAAAAGTTTTTTCGTCATTGGTGAAATTAAATCATCAATTCTCTTTTCAACAAAAAAAAACCCAGAAAATAAATTTTTATAAATGAGAGAACTGAATAAATGATTAATAAATAAATCAGTAACTCATTTTATCAATTAAAATTTCAGGTAGCAATGGTCGAGCTTCAGATAAACGAAGGGACAGCAGTTCCCGAGTGGCTCTTCGTCATGTTCGCAGTGTGCACAACAGTTCTCGTATCAGTTCACATATTCGCACTAATGATAAGCACGTATTTACTGCCAAATGTCGAGGCAATTAGTAAACTCCAAGTGTCAAAATTGATAACCGAGTCACCTCACGAGAGGATGCGAGGCTTCATTGAGCTCGCCTGGGCTTTCTCAACGGTCCTGGGACTCTTTCTCTTCCTCGTCGAAGTGGCCATCCTCTGTTGGGTCAAATTCTGGGACTACTCCTTCATGGCGGCTATGACCAGCACAATCATCGTCATTCCAGTGTTAATTGTTTTTGTCGCATTTGCAGTTCACTTCTATCATTCACTCGTTGTTTATAAGTGCGAGGCCTCGGTCGAGGACATAGAAGAATTGGAGAGGATTAAAAAGAAGTTGGACAAAGCTACTGTGGGGCAAACTAGTGTCTAAATTTTTTCCCTTGTGAAGTGTTTTTTTGGGTAACACGCCACAGAATCATATGCAAAAATAACAATAGTCAGAAAAAACACAACAAATAAACATAATCCAAAAAAACACAAATCAAAGATAACACACTCAGTAAAAAAAACGCCAGAAGAAATATAATTAATATGCTGTAAATTTTATTTTATTTTATTTTTGATAAACAATGCAAATATATTAGTTTTCTTCCCTCTACCTAATTCCAAACTGTTGTTTTCTTCATTGTCTCCATTTTGTTTTATTTTTAGACCTGCCATGTTTTTTGTGATTTTTTTGTTTGTGTTTTTTTTTGGGTTATGTCCTCTTATTAAGTGTTTTTTTTTTGTTTGTTTTATTGGCTTATGTTTTTGACTAGTGTTTTTTGACATGTGATTTCATGACATGGAACCTTTTTTTGTACTATCGGGCGGAAGTTGGACATGGGAAAATGTCAGGGAAAATTGAAGTTTTTTAAGTAGTTTCACTTGATACTTTTCCTCTCAAGCTTTTAACCGGTAGTTTGCAATTTTTTCATTTTTTAATCTCAAGTCTAACGATGTTTTACACATATTTCCATTGTTTTTCTATTTTGTTTAGACTTCTCAGAAATTAATAACATTGATGAGTGAAGAGATAATGTTTTCCCTTGCTTCTTTGTTTATTAACTCGTAAAGTTTTGTTATTGTGAGTCTATTTCACTAGATTGTTTTTCTGCGCTTTCCGGACATTCTTGAAACTAGAAAGAGTCGCAAAAATGAAGGTAGATGACGAAACTTTATGAATAAATAAATAATAATATGACTTACTCTTCAAAGTAGAGCCATTATTCATGCTTGAGACTTTCAAAATCGAATCAAAAAATTACCTTCTTAGTTATTTTCAACTCACTTTTTTGGTGACCCGCACCAGACTTGTTTGAGAACTTATTGGGTTTTCTCTCAGTGTAGTAAAACTAGGATTTTACTGCTCTAGTTATTGAGAGTTTCTGAGAAATACAGGGGGAGGGAAATTCGAAGCAATTGAGTTCCGTTCAAATTTCCTATTTTCACGGTATTTTCAAAATAATTTGGAGATTTATGGAGGGCAGGAATAATCCTTACAGCATATTTTGAAAATATCTTCAATCTTAGTAGATTCAAAGAAAACGGTTTGTGATATGTTTTTTCGGATATGTTCAAAGGAATGTTCAAAGGAAGTTATTCAGAGGGAAATTATTCAAGAGAAAATTGAACTAGAGTAGTTGCCTCTGATGTTTTCCCCTAAATATTTTAGTTGTCAAGCTGGATTCAAAATTATCTGAAGACTCATGGAAGGAATTCAACCAATTCCTACGGTTGATATTGTAAAAAAAACATAATTCTCAACTAAACACGTGTCACGCTGGTACGTGAAACAGTTTTATTTCCAATTTTTATCGATTTTTTTATATAAAAAAATGTACATGGCTGTACACATGCAAGAAGTTGCAACAGTACAAGCAAGTGCTCTTAGAATTATCAATTAATGTTATTTAGTTTTTAATTAATAATTAAATTCTATTTAAGATGTACCTTCTGCAATGGTATTTTTTCTCAATTATATTTCTTTTCGTTTCATTTCCGTCACTTTTTCTATTACAAGTTTTCTCTCTAAATGTATAGACTCTTTAAGTTATACGTCATTTTTCTTCTGGGTTTGTCATGATATCCAGAATTGGAGTCAGCAACTTCAAAGGAAATACCAGTCTCGCCTATTTGAACTACAATTAATTAATTCATCTTATTATTTCACATCTCTCAAAAGTCACAATTTCCAGTTCAGCGCTAGTCTCGATTCCACGACAAACCCGAAGCGAATATAATTTCCTTTTTTGTTTTCTTTTTTAGTCTTATCAGAGATAACGCATACAGTATTATAACTTTTTCTTTTTCTTTGTAAAAAAATGAATTGTAATGAAAAAAAAACTGATGTGAGAATTGCGAGGGGCCTTATTCATTCTTATGGTTCTGTTGTTTTTTTACTAAAATTATAATAAATAATTGAATGAAACATTACAACTTATTGCACAAATTTGTCTTTCTGAATTTTCTCCATTTAAATCGTCGAGAACCCGTGGCAATATTTACAAATCAGACAAATGATTTTCTCGTATGATTATGAAGTGGAAAATCAGTGCTAAGTTTTCTTTACTAAGTTTTGGGGATTTCTCCTGTCGTGCCTCCTCATTGTTCTCTTGCCTTTAGTGAAAGGGAAGTGTTAAAAAATGAGTCGCGGTTTGTTTGGAGAATATCCGGAGAATGAGTGGTTTTAGCGCAAAAAGTTGCAAAACTTTTTTTGTAGAAATTTTGGTGATTTACGAAAGGTTAAGATTTTTTTCTAAATCCACTCGCTCCCGAAATATTCACGAAATGATCAATGAGATTTTTCGACTCGTCACTTGAATCACTCAATCTCAAATTTAGGTAATATAAAGTCAGCGATAATTATTTAGTAAGAGAGCTGATGCTTTTCAACGTCTATAAATAATGATGTATGCGACACTGACCATCGAATTCAATGGAACATATTCAATCTAAAATTTAATAACCGAATGAATAATGAATTGAGTCCAATATCCATCAGGAACCGGCTCGGACAGTCACGATTCAAGAGAGAATTGATTATTCAATTTAATACTGCCTTAATTACTGCATTCATTGAGTACCCGAGGTGCCTAAATTAGTCTTTGCACCGAAACCCTTGATTTACATAATTACTGCAGCAATTGAGTAGTGAGATTGTAATTGTTTTCAAAATTCTGTTCACTGTATTCTGCGAATACCTCTTAAACTGTTCAATTTATCAAAAAAGTCAGAATATATTTCATATAGCTCACGTAAATCTCCACAAAAAATTGATTTTTTCCATTTTTTTTTAGTTACTCGTTGTGTGGATAATTCCACAATTAGCTAATGAAAGCCAGAAAGTGTGATACAAACTGAGAAATTTTCAAGAGTCGATATTTCGAGAGGGCTGTCGCTAAATTTTGACATTCTTCTCTGAATTTCAAGCTATTTTGACCGACTTAGAAAGGAGCCTCGAACTGACGAAAACATATTATTGAGACAGAAGATATTGCCAATTCAATTGTTCTATCCCACTCATTCTTACAATGATTTTACTTCAATTCAGAATGTTCCGCACGTGATTAGTTATCTCAGTAACGGCCTATCCGACAAGAAAATGTCACAAGTCAAACATGACTTTTAGACATTTTTCGATAAATCCACAAGTTTCAAAGACATTTGAAGAATAAGCGATAAGTAATTCTTCGACTCATTTCGTTATTCAAAATTCCTCAGGATTAATTTCATTCGGAAGAGTATTTATCGCATTAATGTGCGTTAATTATTAATTAATTTGAAAATGCCTGGTCCGAGCCATGGCAAAACATAAATCCTGGTTATCAGTCTTGTTGAGATTATCCGTAGAAAAAAGGATAGACACGAAATGACTAATTCCCTCAAATATCGTGACGTTCATCTATTATCTTTATCCACAAAAAAAAATGAGGAAGAAACTAATTGATTTCCTCCTTGCTACATGGCTATCAGTCTTGGTGAAACTGAAAGAGAACGTTATTTTTTAAAACCAAACTGAAATGAAAAATCCTTTGAGGGATCACCGGTTCGTGATGTGGACCCATTAATTATCATTTTACCAGAAAAAATGAATAATGACCAACAGTTCTGTGATGGAGTAAGATAATACGAAACTATCCTTTGTTAACTAGAGAAAAAACCTTCGAAAAATTGTAAAATTAAATGCCATTATTTTTTGAGTTTTTTTTTTATTACAGAACTGATGATCTCCACATATAATTATGTATTAATTTGTAGGTGGGTTCGTAAGATCGTTCAAGACAACTTCAATTATTGCAATAATTACACGTTAATTTGTGGATTGTTTTGAGACAATGTCATTATTGAAATAATGAAAAAAATAACAATTCATGGTTAACACAATTTAATGACTAAATAATAATGGTCTTGATTTGCAATTTTAATGAAGTTTATCCGAAAAAAATGTCCCTTCACATCTTCTCCAGAATTAAATACTTTATCAAAATATTTCCACAATTCAAAATGAAAATCTATTGAAGATGTAATAATTTGTAGTGACGTAATTATTTAATGAATTGATGTTGTTATGTGAAAACCGAAAAACAAATTTCTAAAGATCCCAAAATTCTCCGTAAAACTTAATTATGAAGTCATTTTCAATACAAAATTAACTAATGAGTAACAAATAATCTCATAAGCTGGTTCTGAAAACTGAGAAATCTTTACAAAATGCCTTTCAACATTTCTCAAAGCCACTAATTAATTGCATAATCAAAATCTGCAAAATTGATGAATCATCTTGAACTGTTTTGCCCCGTGTAACTGAATAATTCAAGTTTACAGAGTTTCCCTGGAATCTGCAAAAAAATCCCCTCCTCGAACTAAACACAACTCGAATTAAATCGAGCGACTTTTGCTCTTATAAAAAATTATTATTTAATATATTTATGTACACAATTGTTGTCGATAAAGCGATCATCGATACCTTTGTAATCTCTCATTAATATTACTGAATAATTCACAACCAGCACGCGTGTCTCTGATTTTTCCATACAAATATTTCCGATCGCTTCAACAATTCAACTGATTAATTCTCATTGATAACTGGGATTTTGCATGAAATTTTAAATTCTTGGATTGGATATGAAAATTGCATGAAAAATAACAGTTACATATTTTTTGTTTTTAAAAATGGGTGAGAAACGAGTGTCCAACTTATGACGTCATAAGTGCGGAGTTTCTTCAATTGGCTATAACTTATTGATTTTTCATTTTTTTTACAAAATAAGAAAATACATACGTATTTTAATTCTATTGTGCATCCAATATTATGTCATTAGTTTTTTTTCAACAAAAAAATTTCATACAAAATCTCAATTTTATTACTTGAGAAATACTATAATTACTCGATTCAATCTATTCACTGGTTCTCAGCACAAGATATTGCCTAATTTCCTGGTGGAACCTGGTGGTTACATGTGATAACCTTGTATCTCTGCATCATAATGCTCGATAAAAAATAATTTATTCTCCTTAACAATTCAAAACGATTCATTTTTCTCTTCTCATTAAATTAACTTATGAATTCTCTTGTTCTCAATTAATGATAATTGAATCATTTGAAGTTATTTGTCACGGCCATTGCTACATTCATCTTTCTTATCTACGCGTTAATTATTTAATTATAAATTAATTGGATTTATCAACACTAACACTAACGCGCAGATTAATTCTGGTGGAGAAGTGGTAAAATGTGGTGAGGGGAAAAAATTGGAGAGATTATTTTGCGAATAGTTCAGGGAATGAATTCAGGGAATAGTGTTAAGAAACTTCTTTCAGTAATTATTAGCGAGATAATACGATAATTAACGATAACGTGTGGAGTAAAAAATCATTGAATTGAAATTAATCTCGTAACTACCTCACTAATGAACACTTTTCAAATATCAAGAAAACCTTTTGTGAGCTTATGAAATTACTCACAAAAATGTATAAAAACACTTTTGACTCTTGAAATTCTCTAAAAAAATGTATAACAGTTTTCTCTAATCCCACTCATTACTTATATAATACCACAATTGCTAATTAGTGCTCTTAAGGCATGGAATACAAAATAATTTCATAATTAATTCTGTAATGATCTACAGAGGCGTCGAATTCTTCATTAATTCTACTGAATTCCTGGAATAGTTCAACAATAGTTCAACAATTGAGAAAAATTGTCTTTCATCCATAGTTTATGACATAATTTCAGAATTGGTTTTCTAATCATTTGCGTAACGCGTATTTCTGCAATAAATTCCAACATGCGTTTTCGGCGCTTAGGATTCTTTCCAAAAAGTCTCTTTACAGTCTTCTCTGAGCCCACTTATTACTGAATTAATTCAATTCAGAATTATTGACATGCATACGATATGAAGTGATTTAATCATTTTTAACGTCATTCACTCTACAATGACTAATTTCACTTGGTAAAAAAGTGCCCAGAGATGGCCAGTTCCTGAACTTTGCAAAAGAAAACATTTAATTTAAAACCCTCACCTCCAATTATCCCCAATCCCCAGAATTTTTTTCTAGATTGTTCATTCGGTGCATAATATCATCTCTCAAATATTCATAAATTTGCTCATATGTTTTCAGTGTACAAACGACAAACACGAAATCCTTAATATCCTTTATAAAAGGATGCCATTGTAATAGCGCAGACACTCAATGTGTGATTTAATATGAAATATCGTTGCAAGGAAGAAACTAAAGTATCCTCTGGAACTGATAAATGAGTTAAAAGCATTACTTACGTAGAAAATAACGATGGGAAATTAGGGGGTCACGGGATTTGCGATACGACGATCCACACGTATTTTTTTTCTTTTTTTTTCATTTTCTAACATTTGTTCAGTTAATGGATTTTCCACGGGGGCTGTCAAACTTCCATGTGTTTTGAGGGTGCATGAGTTATGAATGGTTCACTCCACATTCTACGTAAATCTCCCTGTAACAAATTTATTTAAATTACTGCAAATAAAAGAAAAAATCATAAATCTACGACAGGATAGAGAAAGTGAACAATGGAATGAAAGTAATCATATTTACTGTTAATTAAATTATGCATTACTATTGTATTGATTTTTATTGTCAAAAAAAATTATTATGTCTTAAGGGGTGACAGATTTTTCGAACATTAAAGATTTATTAGTTATTCATAAAAATGGAAAATTAAGGCGCAAGAATGCATGGTTTATTGCTCGTTTCGTTCAGCCAGAAGTCTTGTTCATTTCAAGAATGTTTTTAAAAATGTATAAAACAAAAAAGATGAATTTTTTTTTCAATATTCATCTATAAGAACGGAAGGTTACATGACGTGCAATTGTTATTTAAACAGAAACAAGTTTTAATATTTACGGCATTGCCAGTAGTAGTAATAAGCCATTCAAAATTGTAGATATCCAATTGGAAGACAATTCCAGAGACCACTGAAATTGACCAATTGACTAATTGCATATACTCGAATTATACAATTGAGAATTCAGATTGCATGTGTAATTGAATTACTTCACTTCAGTGTAATAGAATCCAATATGTATATCATATGTCAAAACAAAACTAAAATAAAAAATAAGTTAAAAATGCAGAAGCTACATTACACACACTAAGTAATTTTGCCAAGAAAGAGTAAAAAATGGTATCGACACGCTGTGTGTGAAAACATAGGGTTTGATACTCACGGGGATAGTGTTTTTAGACGCGTGGGATTATATTACTCGCCTTCGGCTCGTGCTATAAACCTTCCACGAGCCCAAAAGGACTTTCCCGCAATCGTATCGAAATATACTATTTTAATATTCCTATTCACTCACCGAAAAAAACACAGAATTAAATTTACAGTTACGTTTTATACGTTTTCAAGATATAAAATTGACCATGACTATACCACTCACGATTCTTTGCAACTGTGTGATGAATAAACAGAAAAATTATTAAAAAATGAACAACAAAGCTAAAAATAAAAAAGCAAAAGAAAATTAGTGTCTACAAATATATATTTTTAGACATTTTGTCAATATATATTTATTTTACAATATCAAGGCAAGAAAATCTATTAAATTTCCCTTAATCTTTCCTATAAAAGAGTGAAAAGATAAAAGTGGGGTATTTTTTATTTTTCCATTTACACACCCAGAAGAAAAAAACCAAAGACATAAAAATTAACTTTACAGTTACGTTTTACACATTTTTAGAGATTACATTGTTCACGATCTTTACGCTCACCGCTCTTTACGGTTTCATGAAAAATAAACAAGAAGAAATATAATAAAACAAACCAGAAAAAGCTACTAGTTTTGCCATCGTCAAGACAAGGAAATCCTATTAAATTTGTATTCAACTTTCCGATAAAAAAGTCAAAATTTAAAAGTTGCCATTTGCTCACACAAAAAACAATAAAAAACCAAACATAAGAATTAACTTTACAGTTACGTTTTACACGTTTCTAGAGCTCAAATTATTCACGACCTCCACACTTATCGCCCTTTACGGCTTTGTGAGAAATAAATTAAAAAATTGCAATAAATCAGACAAAAAAAGTTATTACAGGCAATCAAATTGAATATCGATTAAATTTTCCTATAAAGAAAAGTAAAAATCTAAACGTTGCATTTTTGACATTCCCATCTCATCGAGAAAAAAAAACAACAAATAAGAATTAAATTTACAGTTGAGTTTTACACATTTCCAGAGATGAAATTGTTCACAATCTCTACACTCACCGCGCTTTACGGCATTGTGAAAAATAAACAATGAAATTACCTTTAAATACGCCATGGTGAGTAACGGCAAAAGCGTAAACGGCACGAGGTAAAGTAAGGCTGGCTGGGCTGCTTTAAAGACCTCAGAGCTAACAGTGGCAGTGAGTAGACCAAGAAAATAACCGATGAGTGAGCAATGGAAGTAACTAATGCGACTGAGGTGTCTCGGTGGTGGTACACCAGCTTCACATCCACCAGGTATCAACTGAGCCTTCTTGTAGGCATCATAACGTAGCACGAAGCACAGGAGTAGTCCGGGCATCACGATATCACCGAGACCGAGCATGGAGAAGTGGCCGGCTTGGTGCATCGAGGGAAATACGAGTTTACCGGGTAGTGAGAGCTTTGGGGCCTCACGTGCTACACCTCCCAGGTGCAGTCGACGGGCTACCAGACCCACTGGATTGTCAGCTGGCCTTGTCGCGACCTGATGATTAATTTGAACAAATTTTTTTACTGTACATTAAAAAAAAAATTTGATTCGTTCTTTTGGTGATTAAATTACAGTTTAACGATTTAAGATGATTTAATGGTTAGGAAATAATTTGAAGACAACGGAGAATTGAGGGATTTTTTTTTGTTGAATGATTGAAATATTGAACACTCAAAAAAAGAATTTTAAAGTAAAAGACCAAAGTAATTTAACAGCGACTTAAACAACAAAAATTAAAATCTGGGAAAATGGGAAACGAGAGTTAATATTAATACAAACATTCTGGCTTATCTTGCGCTTAATACTCAGTTCAGTATTATTGATAATAATTAATTAAAAAATTGCAAACATAAATTCTGCTTTAAAATGCAATTGCATCTCAAGAATAAATGTAATAATGAAAAATAACTATGTAAATAAGTTACCTTGACCATAACATTTGTGCTGAATATGTAGGAGGAGAAGAATACCCAAAAGACGTCATAAATGAGTAGTCCAGTGAGCAATAATGTCGACACCTTGAGGCTTGGTAATCTGACAAATGCAATGAATGCAACACACAGTCCCATGCCCATTGCATCCATGAGTAACCAGTGTCCAGTGAGTACCCATATGCATACTATACTGACACTCAATGAAAATGACAGCAATTCAGCACCTGTGAATCTTCCACAGACACCGAACGATATTTTATTACCGTCTGAACACGGTCTTATTATGTACTGGCACATGGGTAGCAGGAGAAATGCTAGAGCCACTGTTGCTATAACTGTAAACATAGAAAATAAATTAATTGTCATTGACTTTATGAAATATTTTATTGAAATGCAATGACTTATTTCCAATTATTCTGAATCAATTTGTCTCATTCATCAAGTTATTGACATTGAAGGACACATAAAATATTTAATTGATAATTTTGTAAAATTCATATCCATCATTGTAGAATAAACTTGATAAAAAATAATGTTTATTCGGAAAATTCTCAAGAAAATGTGAGAAACTATTGAAATTAAAATTATAGAAGAATAAAAATTGAAAAATGTTCAGATTTTCTACCGAAAATTAATATTTTTCTGTAAAATTGTTCACTTACTCGCAGTACATATTGCAAACAACATCTGCATACTATCGAAGAAGAAAAACATGATGAGAAGAGATATGGAAGCTCCAAGAGGTAAGCAGAGTGCATGCATTGTGTCCAGAGTTTGTACACCACCATTGGAACTATCCGAGTTAGTACCACTGACAATACCACTCAATAAATTCACTCTCTCCTTCTCCTTCTCCCTCTCCCTGGCCTCCTGCTCCATATTCAATGATCTGAAGCTGCCATAAACGATCAGCAGGATCGAGATTAGAAATGTGGAGACCCTGGACGAATCCATAATGGAGTAAGCCCTGTCAAAATTAATAAGATCATTAATTGATACTCAGTGATGCCTGAGTAATTAGAAACTCATGAGACAGTAGGTGACATTCTGAAGTCGAAGTGATACAAGTTAATGAGTCAATTGTTTTTTAAATAACAAAATACTCAGTAACAAATATCTTCTCATATTGATTCGTAAAAACACGAATTGTTAAGATATTTAACTGAGTAAAGGAATTAATTAATTAACAATCATTTATTTTCGTTGCTGTTACAATAAATGGTTTACACCTGAATTGATTAATTAATTAAACAGCATTTTACAAATATTCATCCAGGAAAAGAAAAAATAATGATCAAAGAAAATTCCAATACTTTTGATAAATAATGATTTATTAACAATCAGTACTTCCAACTATTGTACATACGAAATAATTTTTCTGACACACTGTGTATAAAGTGAGATTTTACGCACGCTTCGGTTGCGCCAACCCTCGCTTTGCACACGTTGTGTCAAAAAATATGGTTCGATACCATATCGTATGGAAATGTGCTAATTTAGGCTCTCACATTGAGGGTATACTTTTTTTCATCATGGAATGGAATGGAATGTTCCTTATAATGGAATAATGTCTTACCACTGATAGTCGACTTGATTAGTGGCCATGTTCAGGGTAAAAATTGGCACCGGGAGGCACCACTCTGCTATGCGACTCTATTGCCTCGCATTTAGATGGTCCTCCGTGCTGTCATTAGTCCCATTTGCCTAGGGAGCATCCAAGATCATCTGTGATCTAATCTGTGAATAGTTTTATTCATTACACTGACAAATTCTTTTCACTGATGATCATTTGATAACTACAATTGCAATTAATTGGTGTGTTTTATGGACCAACGTAAAGAGATAATACAGGAGAATTCAGAATGATCTGAAGATTCAAGAAGTGATATCAGTCGTTGTTTTACAAGCAAACGTTTTTATGATCCATTGGATGAACTTTTTTTCCCGACAAATGACCAAAAAATATTATAACTGGATGATATAGAAAATATACCGAAGAGCTAACAGATCAACCGATTGTCATATCATGTTTTGAATAATCGCTTGCCGACGTTTGATGGCATTTGACCATTATATTTTTTTAAGATTTATTAATAAAAACAATTAATAATGCTCGTTAAGCCTCTAAAAATTTAAAAGAATCCAGAAAAAAAATCTATTTTCAGCCTTCAAAGACTCAGATTTCATTCAACGTCTTAACTTGAAATACTGAAGTCCCAATTTGACAGGGAATAAAATAGCGATAAGATCAAGCAACATTTCTCACACCTCCTGCCTTCCAAAAATATTAGCATTTACCTTCTTTCACTACTTCTTCACACATGGTTTTAATAAAGTGAGACTATTACAGAGTAAAAATAAACTGATGAACATAAGAATAACTCCCCTTTCTTCATTATTTCTTCATAAATATCTTCCAAAAATCAATAAATTGTGGGCTAGCCTGATGTCACATCTCTTTCAATGATAAAGTATCTCGTTGATGATGAGTTTCAGGAGAAAATTGTCAGAGACCATTTTTGAGAATAATTTTTCGCTACAAAAACTATCCTGTTATTTCGCTCTACGTTTACGTCAAATGTCTCATTAAATGTATGAAACTTCAGTATTTAATATTACGCTAATTATATCATAATTTTCGAGTTATTAAAAAATAATAGAACTTAAATAATTGTATGATTTTAGTGAAATTATTTTAATGAGCGGTATAAATTCATTAATATTCAAATGTCAATTATTTTAACTCATTCGAGTATAACTTCGAAGCGTAAACAACCTCGAGCTTTAATTGTTGAATTATTGTTGATAGGAGTGAATATAAGAGCAGAATATGAAGAGTTATCTTTTGCGGCAAATCGTCTCACTCGTAAAATAAGTCATTTGAAATTCTCGGAAACTACTCCTCATTACGACCTAATTAATACATAATAATAAATATTCCATATTCAACTATTGAATTATCCAACAACAAACTATTGAATTTTATCGTTAAATGGATGAATGAAACAAATGAAAACCAGTGCATCGTCTCGTGATAATGTGTCATTTCGCCAACGAATTTGTAGATAATAGAGGGATTTCAGAAGAAAATATAAATCCATTTCATTCAGTATTTAATTGAATCATTTTACCATTTTCGTCCCATCCAAAATTAAATAAATTAAATGATTCAATAATGTCAATTAATTGGCAATAATGGCAATTGTTCAGTTTGCTCCCACCAGTTTCCTGACTGAATTTGTTTCCCGAATTTGTCCAAATACTCAAAATAAATTAATAGATTTCGTAATAATTGATTTTTTTTCAATTAATCGGACCTATTATAGTATTTAACTATCGGATCATTAAAGTAACGAGGGACGATGGGGGAAAAATGAGGAGTTATTTTATGAGGTAAAAAAATAAAATGAGGTTCTCAGCAATAAAACAAGTCATTTAAAAATCGCTCGCGGAACCACCGATGATCAGACGATTTAATTAACGAATATTCCACATTCAATTAATAAATTATAAAAAGTCAATTAAAAATTAAGGCTTGAAGTTGGTAAACCATTAAAGGAAGGCTAAAATTAAACTTATCTCATCATGTATTTTATCTTTATAACTTATTAAAAAATTAGGTTAATAATCGATTCCACGGAAAAAACCTTGATAATCTGTTTCATAGGCCATCAATTTCTCAACAGTACCAAATCTCTTGACCTTTTTTTTGTGGAGTCACTCGTTCTCTACAGAAGAATATCGAGTGACCAAAATTAGATGGCATCATGAAATTTCCTATAATCAGTTGCTATCGACGGTATAACTCTCATATAGAGAAGGGCTCTCGAATTTTTCTGTGCAAAACGCTGACTCAAACAAAGGCTTCGATTAGCGAAAATGTTTGACTCAACTCATCTCATTTAGTCAGGCATTCAGTCATCTTCAATCTAATTTAATTTTCTCATTAATGACAAACTCCAGAAAAAGACAGCCATCTTCAAAAGACATCTTCATGATATCTGAAGAATTGAATATATTATTATTATTGAATCAATATATTGATTATTTTACGTAGTTCATGATATCTGAAGAAAAGTGTCTACAGTTTTTTCAAGAAGTAATTTTTCAAATAATTTCCTTATATCTTCTAAAATGCAAAACATGAAATACGGTTCAAAAATATTCAACTGGAGTTGAGAATTTAGAAAATAAAAATGAAAAATTAAAGAAATTGAATTCATATCCTTACGGGTTTTAACGATGACTTGACTAATTTGGGAAATTATCGACTTACAAAAAAATGATTTTGAGATAAAATAATGATGAAACCCAAGAACTAACAGGAATATATGACTCTTTCACCATTGGTGGGATTTCTTGTTGAATGTTATTATTTTCTAAGAAATATTAATCCGCGAAATGACACAGTATAATGAGTAGAAATTATAAGTGGATAGTAATTTTCTACTTTACCTGAATTCCAAAACATGAAACATATCGAGTTAACCCCGACGATGCTCCTGTAGACCAGTCACCACCTGTAAATCCCAGAGACTCATAAAGACATGACCTTTGCCTTCGGTTAAATATTAAAGCATCATATACCCACAACGAATGTCTAACCCACTCCAGGGCGTTAATAATTATTTTGTTCGGTCTCGACGGCCACTATCCGCATTGCAAAAAGATTCCCACTGCCCTACATAAGATATGACTGAGCATTTCTAGATGAGCCCACTCATCTCTCGTTATTCTTAAAGTAGCTCTACCCTTTTAATAAATGAACAATTACTAAAAATACCTCAAAATGTTTAGAAAATTTAATTAGGCTCGAAATCGTATTTTTTTATCAATTTAATTTCTGTCTGGATTGGTCAAAATCAATTTTTAAAAATCACAGTTCAATTCAGGGTTTTCGGTGTAACTCAACATTTCTATTGTACAATCAAAATTAAATTTTTCTCTATTAGTAAGAAATAAATTTTTCGTTCTATTGTAATAATAAAACATTGAAATCTTAATCTTTTAGCCAGTATACGCGACAAAAGGAAGATTTCTTTTGTACATGAAGCAATGTATCAAAAAATATTAAAGTATTGCGAAATATGTGTTGAATAGTACTTGTTAAATATTATTTTGATGAAATTTTGCTTTGGGTGTTCTACGTTATCTTCCACAAACTCAATCATACGTAATGTCGAATTACTCCTCCTTTTTGGATTAATTAAAAAATAAATCTCCTTAAAAAATGAGTATTCAGGTTTCTCGCCTACTTATTTTTATAGCTAAGAAATTGAAAAAACATTGCCGACATTTTCCATCAAAAACTTCAGGTATTGGAAGAAAAGCAGAGACCCCCCTTCAATATTCCAGTCACTATTGGAGTGGCAAAAAGATTCCCTGCCCTACATAAGAAATGACCAGCCATTTCTGGATGATCCCTACTCATCTCCCCGTATTCTCAATTCTTTGATAAGTTTCTAAGCTTCTGCACGTCATCTGGAGTGCATGGAAAAGTACACAAACAAGAAGAGATAGTCCATGTGGAACGACTTAAGGTCTAGCTGGCAAACGACTTGTTGGTAATAACACACTTGTTCAACGGCCACACACAATTAAAAATACTGGTAAATGAGGAGGTATTAAAGTATTGGATTAAAATGAAATGAAATCTCCTGCAGACAATTCGAGAATTTCAAGACATATGCCTTGAAATCAATAACATTTCACCGCTGAATTATTGATTTAATCTTTGAGAGCATTCTCATGTTCCTTTTCTTTAGTTTTGAGAGGAGAAAGTAACGGAATCATTTGGTCAGTTAATAATTAATTGCTCCCGGTGATGTGATCCGATAAAATGTTCGGTGAGTTGAGAACAAAAGTTTTTTGACATGCACGGTTTTCCTTCTGTCAAGAAAGTTGTGGCTCGAGAATTTACGTGTTTAAAATATTTATCAAAAAGGATACAATTGGATTGGAGGAGGGATTTAAAAACTACAGAATGGAATTTCATGGAGAACAAGAATCTCATTGGTCCTACGTGTGAGACAAAAATATTCATCTAAGAATGTGAAAAGACAAATTGAGGATTAATCAAAACGAGTGAATTGAATGTTTCCATGGTTTTTAACAGATGATCAACTAATTTGAATGACTATTGAGATAAAAATGTGATGAACTAATGTTCAACACCAGATGAAACTCAAAAATAAATATAAATGAACACAAAACTTTCAGCGCAGTCCTAAAATATTTAATGAAACGGAGAAAGGGAAAAACAACAAAACGGAAATGTAAAGGTAGTCTCTAAAAATTTACAATTTAAAATAAAAAAAAGGCAATTAGCATTATTAGGATTAGCAAAACTGGATGTAATGTTTTTGATATTACAGCAAAGAGTGGGCTAAAATGAAAAATTAAAAAACTGGAAAGGAAGAATTTTTGTTCAAAAAATTGAGAAATTCTTGGCTGAGAGAGACCATATTCAGATGTTGATAACGGTATTTATCGTTAGAAAGATAATTCCATTGACAAAAGAACGAAGAAAGTCTTATCAGATCTCCAAACAAAGGAATTACGAGAAACATGAATAATTGATAATTGAATAAATACCCTTGAGCGATAATGATTATTCGCACACATGATACGAAGAAAGCCCTTTCAGTTTTCTGAAAAAATTATTAAGTTGTAAATACAATGGCATAAACTGGCCCGAAAAAAGAACGTACTGATAAATAAGTCCATATCAATAAAAATTCATTGCGTGAAATGTGCAATATGCGTTGATAATATTATTATCTCAAAAACAAGGAAGAAGCTCAATAAAATTTCGCCTTTTTCTGGAAATTACTGAATAAAAATGGGCTTTAATATTTAATTCTAAAATAGCTCATTAAAAGACATTACTTGGAAGACACGAGATTACTAATTGAATAATTAACCTTCAGAGATAATGAATTTGCATAAACAACAGAGAAAAGGCCTTTGAGTTTTGTCAAAAAAATATTAGCTTCCAAATACAGCGACGTTAAATTTCCCAATGAAAGAGCAGGCATCGATCAGTCCATTTCAATAGAAATTCGCCCAGTCGGGTGAAATAACACGATAAAATTCTTGAATGGTTATAGAAACAAGCAGAAATCGACGAATTGTCGCGGATTTACAGCGAAAAATTCAAAATGAAAATCGAAAAGGGTAAAAAACTACCGAATCCGCTACAACAAAGACCTTAAAATTCTTACATACACAGAGGAAATCGTCAGACCAGAAAATTTCACAACTAGATGACAAAAAATAATGAAACCGTTAATCCTCGTCCAAAATAAACCTCGAATAGAAACCATCACATCCTCATAAAACCTCTTCCTCTTCCTTTCCCTCAAAGTGGCTCAACAGGCGAACACAATTTTAAGTTTCTTAAAAAATTACAAGACATCCAAGAAATTTTTTTATTAGATTGTTTAGATTGTTGATTTCGCGAGTATTTTATAGTATTTTTTTCCCCAAAATTTTCGTTACAGTTGAATTTTTACACTTTTTGTAATGAGTTTCTATTTTTTACGACATTCTTTCTCATAAATAAATAACGAGATTTGTCTAGAAAGTGTTGATTAAAACGTTGGGTTAAATTCTGGTTTTTAATAATTATTATTCCAGTCAAAAACTAAAGCGGTTGTTAAATAGACCAAAAAGTTACTATGAAAAATTGAATAACCTTTTCCACTGATTTTGTGTACACTCTATAAAACTAAATTGTATGCAATTGTTGAGCTATTTTAATTGTTTTCCTTTCACTCGTAAGCAAAAAATCATATTTCGGTACGCGTTGAACGTAGCAACAGTGACAAAAATGGAAGTCCATTATGTCATCAGACGATAAGACCCTATTCCCTGATAAATGTGGTTTAATAATCCGAACCGCAGACATTGATTACGATCATACAAAGCAAAACTTGAAAATTCGAAGCATGAATCATAGTTTTCGTTTCGTACGAAATATTGACCAAATTTATCAAGGGGAGATTGATAAGGACATTGAGTACCATAATTAACAATATGGATTAACAATCCATAACCATCAATTGTTGAAAGATATAGCGACAAAAGAAATTAAATTAATTCCTAATAATAAATCAAGCAGACGGATCGAATTCCAAATGAATGACACGATAGTAAAATAAAAACAAAAAGCGAGCAAAATATATATTTGATCGATCAACTGAATTAATTAGATTCTCCAATAATCCCTCAAGTATTAAAATATTAATTAACATGCCAGCAAGAAACGCTGATAATCCTCTAAAAGCTTCGTCGAGGGCTCAAAATAATCCTCGCAACCTTCTCCGCTACAGTAAAACCGCCCGACAAAATTTACTTGAGAATTTATGAATCATATAAAGAAATGTATATATTGCAGGAAATATGGCATCCATTTAAAATACTTCCGCGATTTATTAACAGTGTGAGCGATAGAGAAATTCAGAACCTGCTGTGAAATTTGGAAATGAGGATTACTCGTAACCGTTAATCATTAACAGATAAGTAACGAAGTAAAATTAAGTGACGCGGGTGGAACAATAATTCAAACATATGAATAAAATTCCAAATCAATAGAATAAACTCGAAGGAAGATTTATTTGGTCACCCAGCTGTACTACTCACCTGTTCAAACATCAATTAAGAACAGAGTCACGTACTCAAACAAAAAAAAACTGATAACCCCCTAGATGCCCTTTCTAAAGGTTCCCCTTTACAATTTGGAAAGTGAACTGCAATAATTATTTTGCATGAAATATTGTAGTCACACAAAATTCATCCCCAGCGAATGAACAAAAAAAATTTAGAACCTGCTTCCAGAATTAGTTTCCAGAAAGATAAACTGCTGAACATTTATTATTGGCTTGAAGATAAATATAACAAACTAGTCAAAACCGATTTCCAATAGCAACAGGTCAATTGACTCTCAAAATTTTTTAAAATGACAAAAATAGAGCAAAATATATATTTTGTCGACTAACTAGTTTTCCTAACAATCTCCAAAATATTAATTAACATTAGAATAAGCCTACCCAAGCAATAAGCGTTGATAATTTTATAAAAAGCCCCCCCCCCCCCCCCCGAAATCTCAAAATGATTCTTTAATAACCTTCGTGCAGGGATTGCACGTAAAAATTTCAACAATGAACTACAATCATTATTTTTTAATAAATTAATTTAAAAATTGAGCACCTGCTTCGACAATTCAGTTAGATATGTATAATAATTACACCTCAGTGGTAATGACTTGAATATAAAGATAACCAAAAAAGATTTCCAATAATGGCAGTTTAATTAACTCCCAAAATAATAAAACAAACACAAACAAAGGTAAATTAATGAAAAACAATAACTTCCTTATCGGGAAGTTAATAAATGAATAAAATAAAAATTCTAAAAATCATCCCCAAGACCTTAAAATCATTATTTGATCCCCTTACTGCAGAGCAAAACTTCCAAAAGATATGACTTATAATTTTCAAACACATTTCATAATTTTCAAATAACAGTCTTTATTTCGTATGCAATATTGGATTGTAAAATTCATCATCACAAGCCTGACGAGAAGTATTAAAAAATATGAGTCAATCGCTTGAAGATACACCTAACAAAGCAACATTTACTTACAACAATCCCCAAAACAAGTGAATTGATTTCCAAACGAATAACCCAAAAGCCGAGCAAAATATGGATTTTCTGAACCAACCGAACTAATCCTCCAAACAATTGAAAAAAAAAAATTAAAAGCAAGACGTGCTCATTCAGTAACCCCTAATAACGCTCTAAGAATCCTCCCACTCTCCGGTAGGCCCCAACCCTCCAGAAAAATCCCCGAAAACTCACCAGCCACTCAAAAACCTCTAGATATCGTTCATTTCGTGCTCTTTTCACATAACATTGCGGTGAAATTTTCGGCTCAACGATGCATAACGCGCACAGATACGATAAAAGGAGCAATCGGTACGAGTGAAATTCATTTGAGGATTTCAGGTGCACTCGGAGTGACGTCAGGTGCGACTAGACATGAAACAAAAATGTGTATATTCCTTCACCTCTGACAAGGGAAAAACAATTCCGTAATAATTGATAAATGTTTAGGGACGATTTTGACGGTGTGACAGGTGGAAAAAAGATTCTCCCATGATTTTCACAACTCCTTGGGTCACCATTTTGGTAAACACAGGGGTCACGTGACACTAGTTACCCCCCTCCCGCCAGAAGAATGGTGAGAAGTGAGGCTGCACTGTCCCGGATCATGTAAAACCTCGACAAAATGCGTGAAAATAAACGGCTTCTCACCTGCCTGGTGGTCCAATGGAATCGTTGAGAGGCTCAACGAACATTACGACACATTTAATTCGTCACAATGACTCTATTAGCGAGTGATTGGCGATTTTTTTTTCGTCGAGTTATTACGGGGGGACACTGGGGGGTGGACAATGTAATGGGAAAATGTCGAATTGTGTGGAGGAGCGGAGCGACACGACCGTATGATTCCGATGACTATAGAGCACTGGCGCGCGAGCAACTGACACGCGCAGGCCCACGGTTACTCCTCAACGTCCCTGGATCAGTTACTGCTCTCTGTAGACATAACACAACGGGTGTCCTTTAATTATTCGATGAATTTTTGCTTGCAGAGGAAAGCGTTGAAATCTTGGAATTTTTTTATTCTTCAATGTGGCGTGGAAATTGTAGGAAATTGTCAGAAATGTAAAGTTACGGATTTGGACTGTTAGATTTCGATTAAACCTTTTTTTTTATTTATTGACATTCAACCGGTTTTTTTATTTCAATTTTCGAAAGTATTGTTTAGAAATGTCAATATAATTCTATTTTTTTCCAATTGTGTGATATATTTCTGTACTCTATTAAATGTTTTTTTGAAATGGACAAAAATAATAGAAAATTCAACAGAAATCCAATAGAATTCAGACCATTTCTGTTACATATTTGTATAGATTTTTTTTCATTGAAACTGAGAAATGTCTGAGTGTTTCGTGAGTAGAACTTTGAATTATGTATTTTGGTTAAGCCGGGTTTCACCGATGACACTTCATTATTGTTAGAATATCCTCGTTTCCCAAGAAAAGAATGAACAGAATAAACCAAGATAAGATAAACATTCTCATTCCATGAATTTGACTTATGACTTGGCGAAATAAATTGCTGAGAGAAAACGATTCTCCAATTTTTTGTATAGGAGTCTTTTTGAGAAAGAAGGATGGATTTCAGTACACATCTGTTCGGGAAACAATGGCCTAATCGCTCGGAACAAATCAACATTTTCAACAAAAATTATGCAAATTATGATTAAATAATTTTATTAAGCGAACCAATTCTATGGTGTACCTGTTATGGCAATTTGTCACGGAAAAGTAGATAAATTTTGTTGAGCAGCCGACAAATTTTATTGAGTGATAAAAACACAAATTAATTACCGAACGGTTTGTTCTTTCCATAAGGAACAACAGTCGAGGCTCATTAGGGGCTAGAAGAAGAAAGATTCCCCTACCTTACATATTTAACTATTTGTAACATTGGAGAAATGTAAAATTATTCATTTTTTTCCCTGCACAATAAACAATGAAATTTAGATGCGTTAATAAAAAATAAGTAAATAAAAATTACCAAATGCTTAGGTCATTTCTCCCCAACTTTTTTTTCTCGGTAGTTTTCGGCAATTACTGTTAGAACCATTTTTTTACTGTAAAAAGAGTTTAAGGAGGAAGTAGGGCCGTCTATTACTGAAGTTAATTTTTTTCTTATTTCTTCCAGTTCGCCGTAAACTTGCTTCGATTTTTACGGATTTCGTCAATTCTGGCGTGCCAGATTTGTTTTATTTCTGATATTCCACCCATCTTCCTATCTCCTGGAGTTTTCCCGCACGGCCACCCATCCAAGTAGTGACCACACTCAGTGCTGTTAAGTTTTTCCAACGTTAGGCCAGAGATGCTAAGCCTACTTCCAATTTCAATGCATTGTGCAAGCCCCTCAGAGAATTCAGGCGTTATTTTTTTACTTGAGGGTGCTCATTTCGACAAATTTAATTACTTTGACAGTGAATTTTGAGTGAAAGGGTTGGGCAGTTTGAATTATTATTTAACATTTATTTTGCTACTTTTTCTAACTATTGGACTAATTGGAATGTGCACTCAATAGGATTCTGTTTCAGTGTTCCATAGTTTCGATGGGGTTTCATTTGACGGGGCTTCATATCGATTTTACAATTATCATTTGATAACAGAAACGTATTTATTACATTTCCCGACGCTCCTGTATTCCGTTTATTGGCAGTGGAGAAATAAGTCAAGTACTGCTTTTTATGTATCGAATTACGCATTTGTAGGTTCACCCGAAAAGGATAGAAAATGAGAAAGATGCGAATGAATATTCAGTTAGGTATTTGAGTCATCTGTGTTCTTTATTCGTGAAAATTGTGAATAAAAAAAATGTTTTAAAGAAAAATACGGAGTAAATAAGGAAATAAGAAGGAAAAATATGTCAAAAATTTCTTCCCCTCATTGCAATTTACCTCAAAAAATCTTCAATCCCCGAGATCCCCCAAAAAGTTTCTCACAAATTTCAAATAGTGAAGCTAGGCATCCATAACCCCGCGCAATGTGTCCCGAAGCGACGCACGGCTGCCGCTCAGCTGGCCGGCGCCATGGACCCACACATACCTCCGAAGCGCCAGAAGTCCGAGGGTGAGCCCAAAAAACCCTCCATCCACCCGTCTCAATCCCAATACCTCAACCCTCTCCCCAAAAACTCCAAAAATCTCCCTAAAAATTTTAGATTAAAAAAAACGTTCACTTTCCAAAATACACCAGCGCCAATCGGAATTGAGATTAATCGTGAACATTTCGAAAATATTCCCAAACAATTATTTTTGCCAAATACACAAAAAACTCTGAATCAAAGGGGTTTCAAAAAAATCCGACCTGAATAATCGAAGAGTAGTTATTTAATAATTTCTATAGATATCTTTAAATCGATAATTACTGCCTAATTACCTCGAAAAAACAGTTATATCCTGGACCATTGCAGATCTTGAGGCGGTTGGAATATCGAGGAGTGGGAGAGTGAGGAAAAAATCATCGAAACTCGTTGACTTTGAGTCGCCAGGTGATAACACAGAAAAAGTATCAAAAAAAAATTCCCAGCCATTGCATTCTCAAGATCATTACGAGCAGGCAATGGGTGGTAATGGAGAAAGCGGGAGTAGGAATTCAGGATCACTGAATTCTCCCCAGAAGATAAAGCAAGAGGTATCGGAGACTGAGACATCAGAGACTGAGTACGAGGATGTTATCAATACTAATGACGAGGAAGAATTCTCGATGGAGTCACCTTCTGAGGAGGAAGTCGATCCTCTGCTGATTGATGAGAAGGACATGGGCTTCATGAAACTTGAGGTGGAGCATGAGGGAGCACCCTCCCAAGCTAACAGCCTCTACATGATGGAGAAGAGCAGCAAGAAGGTGTGCTTCAAGGATGGGAAGGTCATTGGACGAGCCAAGGCCCAGAGAAAGGATAAAGGAGTGAGTTTTAAAATTTTTTGTTTTTACGCTTGAATAAAATTATGGGAGATTTGATGATGTGAGACGAGAGAGACAGAACTACATTGAGAGAACAAGAAATATTTTGTTGAACGTGTTTTCATCAAACGAGGGACATTGCAATTTACGAAAGACTGGGGAAATTTGTAACTAGTTGACGAGTATAATCAGATTGATTTTGAACGAAAGATATTTTTTCTCTTTCAAAAATAAACCTCTCAAATTGAAACATTCGAAAATATTAAATTTAGTTCTGAAAGTTTCATTTTGAGAGTTTCAAAGTCTCAATTTTAGTTGAGTTGAAATTTTGGTAGGTCTTGGAGATTTAGAAATTTCAACTCGAGCTGGTTGAAAGTGTGGAAGAATAAAAAGTATTTTCTTAGACAAGTTCTATTTGAACGAAGAAAATGGCAAGCTAATGAGACTCTGCTTAAATTTTTAGATTGTAGACTTAAAATGAACAATTAATTTTCGCTGGGGCCATTCAATAATCACATCTAAAGATTCAATCCTTAAAGAGAATAATAATGGTAGTGTAAGGACTATTTTCATCCTGAAAACGCTTCGTCTCATCGTCAACCCATTCTTTCCTTCTTAAAAAGTATAATAATCGTAGATTGTAAAGGAAAATAGCCTGATTTATAGAGATTATGCGTTCAATATATCTTGAAAATGATCGATTTTGCAGTTAATCAATCGCAATGTTTCTATTCAGTAACCTTTGCACATATAAAAAATTGTCTTGATATTTTCTGCCAAGAGACGCTAGATTAAAAAACAATTGTATTTTGATAATTTTCTTTGCATGTACCTCAGTAAAAAATAAATTTTAATTGATGATGTAATTGAATAACTTTTACATTCTGCATTTGGTTTAGAAAACGAGGTTCACGGCGTACATGCTGTGGTCCAAGCCAATTCGTCAGGAGCTGACTGAGAAGTGTCCTTATATGGGTAGATACATTTTTTTCGTTTTTATGAAATGAATGATTTATGGAAAAAATAATGAGAGGAGAAAGCTAATTTTCACGATTGTCCTTCAGATTTCGCTGCCATTTCCAAACGCCTCGGGGAATTGTGGTCAACTGTTCCCAACGTTGAGAAATACAACTGGAGAAGAAGAGCCAAAAGAATGAGGGATGAGTGCACGAGAAAGACTCCATCTTCGAAGAAAAAGTTTATCAATAAAATTGGTTAGAACCAGAGCTTGATTATATCAAAATTATATCCAACAGTAAGAGATATCCCCGAAGTACTGTTTAATGAAACTGCTGTAAAATCATCTGTCTAAAGTCTAGAAACTTATTTCTTCTCAATTTGAAAGTTCACTTCTCAATCATCCAATTATTTTGATATTTTGATAGTGAGTCATGTTATGATGACTCACCAAGAGACCTCCTTCATTAAATTTCCTCTGCAAAAAAAGTCTCTTATTATTTTTATTTAAACCTACTCGTTCCTGATAGAACAATCCCCCACGCACGAACGAATTTCATAAAAACATTAACACATTCATTAAACAATTACTGATTACGCTTAGTCACTATATTCGATCAGACATACAAATTAATAAGAACAATGGAAATCGAAATATGTGATAACAAAATTTAATTAACTTGTTTAAACTTTATTTTCTATAATTTTTAACGAGGGAGTTGGCGGTAGTAGGACATCTTCACTGGATGCAACTTGAGCAATTGAGGGCTCTCACTGTTATTCCTGAGTAGTTTTACAATAATTAATATTGCTATAACTTTTCTTCTCCTGTTAATTATAAGCATATCAAATTGCTCACAAAATTCCACACAAAATTCCATTTCACCACTCCTCGGGAACCTTAGGAGATATCTGCTGAAAAACTGTACTCATTTTTAAATTGTCGCATTTAATATGACAAAAAAAACAAGATAAATTTGCAAATATGTATATAAACCTATTAGTGAATTTAATTAATACATGAATTAATTTGCCCCTTTAATTGACCTCAATTGCGTGCTTTACAATATTAAAAAAGTCGAATTTTTATACAGTCCCAATAGATTTTCATCCGTAAAATTTGAATTCTTTCTCATGTTCCAGGTAATGGAAGAGAGTTGAGTGGACCTCCACCACCAAAAAAGTTCCAGATAGTCCTGCAAAAGCCCTCCCACATTGTTCCAATGTCGTCATCATCCAGAACATCCAAGAGTCTCGTGAACGAGCCAGTGGTTGGAACTGGAATGTACAAAGTCATTGGGACTCAGCCTGTGGACGTTGCAGCGCACTTGAAGCTCCTCGGGGAGTCTCTAACCATCATTGGAGAACGTCTGAAGGAGCACGACGGCCAGATAGCTGTCTCCGGGAGTCTGTCAGTTCTCCTGGACTCTCTGCTCTGCGCTCTGGGCCCTCTCATGTGTCTTACACAGCAAATTCCCGAGACTGACGTCGTCAGGCCTGAGATATTCGCCGAAATGCTTGACAACATTGCTTACGTCATGCCCGGACTGTAAACCTTGTACATAATTACTGTTTTTCTATACATAATTACTGATAATAAAAAGTAGTTTATGATTCTCCGATTTAGAGAAGTTATTGTTTTAATCATAAGCTTAAGTAAGCACTAATTTTTTACTGTTTTATTTATTTTTTTTATTAATAAAGTGATAAAGTTGGATACTTAATTTTGCCGTTGGATGTTGGAATTTTATCTTGGGCATTTGTGTTGCGAATTCTGGAAGAGTTTATTTGAATTCTGGAGTTACCCTTGAATAACATTTATTTTTGGAAATTAGTTAATTTCGTATATCTTGAATTTTTTTTTGAGAATATCTTCAAAACTGAGGGACTTAGCGATCTGGCTTTTTCCATTTTTCTGAGGACAATTGAGCCGCAAAAACATAATTTTTATATTTTCTAGTTACTGGAAACATGGGAGCATTTTCGTTTTTTGCATCAGATCCGGTGATTCAAGTAGGAAAATAGACGTAGAATCATTAATTACTATTAATTACTAAATATTATTATTAATTATAAATCAAAATACCCTAACCTAAATTCAGATACTTTCGGAACTTCAGTAAACGAGTGTAGAACATTTTTGAGAGGTAAGAGAAATCCCGTGAACTATTAAATTCTCTAGCATATTCCTGGACGAAAGTTAAGGATATTTATTTAGAGGAAGAACATGAATCTTGAGGAGGTAATAATGCACACGAATGTGTTCTGACGTCAAAAAATATCAAAAATTTGCAGTAATTTTTTTTATTCCGAAGAAATAGTGGCTTTTTTTACGCATTGACTTCCTCTCGTTCATTTCAACATTTAAAAGTTACTCTCGCGCCTCTCAGGCTCCATACTCACTGCCGAACAACAATTCATCTGCAGCGATTGGCCCCTCAGACGATAGTGAAATTCCCCGCCAACCAATCCTCTAATAAGCTACCTACAGCTAGCGGGGGAGGTGCAGGTATGCAAATTTGCATTATTGCAATCCTTTGGTGGTTCGAAGGTGGGTAAAGGTAGTGCATTTGTAGTATTTCGGTATTAAACATAAATTAATTTCAAACAATTGAAAAATTTGACCCCAAGTTAGCGGAAGGGGTGAATATTTGGGAAAACTCAATGCATAAATTTGTGCAAAATTCAATAGTGGTCAAATATAGCTCAGTACCTAATTGATTTGCTCATTACTCTTCCATTTATTAAGATCCGGGTAGGACTCATCATGGTGGCAACTGGGAAGCCGCTGTAAAATCAACAAAGCATCACCTGGTGCGAACAAATGGGGAGTCCAAGTTGACCTTTGAAGAACTTATAACTCTCTTGGCTCAAATTGAGGCTGTCCTCAACTCAAGGCCAATCGCATCTCTCACAGACGATCCATTAGATGTCTCAACGTTAACACCTGGACATTTTCTCTGTGGGAAACCCCTCCTCGTTGTACCAGAACCATCAAGGCTACACGAATCAACAATAAAACCACTTGGGTGGAAATGGATCACCCAAAAGGTTCAACAGTTCTGGATCAGATGGCAACGAGAAACTCTTCAAAGATACCAGGCAATCAACCAATGGAATCAACGACATACGCACTTGCAGGAAGGTCAACTAGTCCTAGTCATGGAAGACAGACAATCACCAGCCCGTTGGCCACTCGCTAGAATAATCAAAGTCTATCGAGGAAAAGACGGCATTGTACGTGTGGTAGATGTAAAAACCGCTACCAACACACTCAGAAGGAGCGTACAAGAATTGTGCAAACTACCAGCAGGAGAAACTCCAAATCAACCATTGTTCATTAACGATCCTCAACCTCAGGGAAATCAACCAACTGATCAACAACCAGAGGAACATCAACACATTTAACAGCAATTCGTTGTTAGGCAACAACGACGCGGGCGGTATGTTCAAAGTTGACCATACTTTCGCGCCCCAAAATTTAGAAGATCACGTGACTGATGACATCAAGCCATCAGTCCAGCAACGACAGAGCGGCAAACACACACACACACACAGCACTCTAAACGATCACTCTTCGTGAAATCACCGCACGAGCAACTGCTACTCGGCAACGCTCATCGTGCCCACTTATTACTTTATTCAACACTTGTGGCAAATGAACAAATCATTCACACTGTAAATCAACAAATAATTGCCCTAGCAAGTTTCCAAAATAATTTTTTCAACTCGTTTTCGGAAATTTTAGTAATCGTTTTAGAAACTTACCAATACTCTATATCGATGGGAAATGAGCTCAGTTTTCGAATGGAGCAAACCCCGGGGCGATAGGATCAATAGTTTATGAGATATCCTTTGTTCTTTGTCCCTTTGATTGTTCTTTTTTCGGGTATTTTCGATTTTTCAGCACGCTATCGTCGGTTTTGAGGATTTTCGAACAACTCTGGGGAGTGTACCGAGTTGTCTCAGCACTAGAAGCGACCCAGAATCAATTCTATCAAGGAAAAATCGTAAGATCTTGAAAAAATATTTTCTTGAAATACTTTCATTGTCGCCCACACAAGTCTCCTAACTTTCAAAGTTATTTTGACCCTCCCACCCCCGTCACTCCATTGTGCGATTCTCGTGTTCCTTGAAATAATTTGATTACCTCCTACCTCGTGAGCTTCGTGAATTAATGACTATTAGCAAACAAAATGTGTGAATTTGTACAAAAAACTATTGGAGCTTTGCACAATATGTGGCCTTATTTTCTGCCCTAAAGTTTTCGCATGTACCGACCCAGAATTCACCGCAAAAGGAGAGGGTGTAAATTCGCGACTCTGAAAGAAAATCCCTCCATCCGGGCCTTAAATACATGAGAAAAGGAGGAAATTAGCCGGTGCTGAGTAAAGCAGAGTACGTACGAGAACGTCGATAACAGCGGTGAGTGTCGGGCAGAGAGTAGATGATGGATGTCACCAGAGTGTTGACTGATACTTTACGGTTAGCTGTGATCATTGGGCGCCGAATAACCCCTTCGCGAGCGAGAGTACGGGGGTTGATCGATGGAGACTGCAAGTAGCATGAGATTGATGTCTGACGTATCGACTGCAGAGATATGAGCAGATGTGTTTCTGTTGAACTGTTTCCTGTAGAGCTCTACTTGTGTACAGTCGTACCACCTGCCTGTACAGTCGTGGAAGAACGGAGCGGACCTCCCGTCTGCGCCTGAGCAGCAGCCACGTCCTAACTTCATGGTAGAGGTGTCTTGTTTGGATCTGGAAGCCCGGATTTTATACTAATTTACCATAAGGATTAACAATTAACCAGGGACTCCCGCAGAAACCACAAAATGGTGAGTAAAACTGTCATAATAGAAGAGGGTTGAAGCAACAATGAACTCCGCAATAATTCTCGGAAATATAAACAAATGAAATCGGTTGGGTTAAGTCTGATGACGTTCACAGGCGGAGCACACTACACGTCAAAATTGCATCAACACCTGATCAACAGTTTAATTTCTCTTAATTTGAAATTTAATTATACTCGTTTTCAATCATTCATTCCTTGATTTATTGAAAAAAAACAATTAATTGATTATTACCAACTTGATCGCGAGAAACTTTATTTTTATTTCGTTTCACTTGATTTTCTTGACTTGGTCGTACACTGAAATAATTCGTTAATCCATGTTGCAAGGAGAAAAACACGAGTTATTCTTGTTAAGTAATTATTTTCTGAATGTTCCAAATATTTTTCGTGTGACAACACCATACCTGTCATTGGTGCATACAATGCGTTAAAATTGCATCAACATCTGATCAATTAGTCCCCCTCGATCAATAGATAATTCTGACTCATCTGCAATGCAAAATTATTAAATTTGTTAAATTAAAAGTAATCAGTTCACGATTATGGACTTTCACTCGATATCATCTTCATTTTTATCGACTTTTACTCGATTTGCTAGACTCGTTCATACGCTTAAGTAATTGATCAATCCTTTGTAAAGGAAGAGGAATGAGAATTATTCGTAGTAAGTAATTTGTTCCTGGATTCTGCAATTATTTTCTGCTATGATAGGCATGCAAAAACTTCATAGACTTCTAATCGACAATTAATTGCTCTTAATATGATAATAGTGAATGAATGAATCTATTGAATTAAAACATAATCTTCATTTTTATCGTTTTTCTATTAACTTTTTTTATTTTGTCATACCTGAAAATAATTGACAAATTAGTTATAAAATAAGTCGAATGTGAATTGGTTCTCTCAAATGATTTGTTATTGAATTTTTTTTCCACTATTCTTTCTCAAATAAATAACTGAATTCACCGCAAAAATGGTTGATCGTTTTCGAACCGGGATAAAAACTTTTTCGATTTTTTTCCACTCCATAAAAAAACGTCGTTGGGTTTAATCCTGATTTTTTAAAGTGTTTTTTTTAGACTAAACCGGATGTTAAATCGATCAAAAATTTACGAGAAAAACTTGAATGACCCCAGCCTCATTTTTTCATAGTTTTTACGTAACTTGAAATTATTGCCAACTGTTGAGGTACTTTAACGAAGATGTTTACAAATTTTTTCAGCCACTACGTTTGGACATAAAGCGTAAATTGACCACGAGGTCTGATAGAGTGAAAAGTGTCGACCTCCATCCAACCGAACCATGGATGCTGTGCTCGTTGTACCAGGGCAACGTCAACATCTGGAACCACGAGAGCCAAACCCTTGTGAAGACTTTCGAGGTGTGCGATTTGCCTGTCAGAGCAGCCAAATTTGTACCCAGAAAAAATTGGGTGGTCACTGGCTCCGATGACATGCAAGTCAGGGTTTTCAATTATAATACACTAGAGAGGGTGCATTCCTTCGAGGCACACAGTGATTATGTCAGGTGTATCGCGGTGCATCCCACTCAACCTTTCATACTCACTAGCAGTGGTAAGTTTCTTCACTATTTATTTTCGTCTTTACACGGACAAATGAACAATGAAACATCCTCAATAACTGTCATAATATTTATTCATCTTTGGTTGTCCTTTTGAATTCGCTGTCAAATGCTGACTATAACTTCGAGTAAAACGTGACATGTAACGTTTTGCAATGTAAATTTATTAATTCGAATGTTTTAACTTTTTTCAGACGATATGTTAATAAAACTATGGAACTGGGAGAAATCCTGGCGTGGTCAACAAGTCTTCGAGGGTCACACTCACTATGTCATGCAAATTGTCTTCAACCCAAAGGACAATAATACATTCGCAAGTGCCTCACTTGACAGAACCGTAAAAGTCTGGCAGTTGGGTTCCTCGACAGCAAATTTCACACTGGAGGGTCACGAGAAAGGAGTCAACTGTGTAGATTACTACCATGGAGGTGATAAACCCTACTTGATATCTGGAGCTGACGACAGATACGTCAAAATCTGGGATTACCAGAACAAAACGTGTGTGCAGACACTGGAGGGGCACACACAGAATATTTCCGCTGTTTGTTTCCATCCTGAGCTTCCAATTGTCCTCACCGGCTCTGAGGACGGAACTGTGAGAATCTGGCACGCAGGGACATACAGATTGGAGTCCTCATTGAATTATGGGTTTGAACGTGTCTGGACAATTGCGAGCATGAAGGGATCGAATAATGTCGCCATTGGTTATGATGAGGGAAGTATTATGATCAAAGTGGGAAGGGAGGAGCCAGCGGTCTCCATGGACTCCATGGGTGGAAAGATTGTCTGGGCGAAACACAGCGAAATTCAACAGGTGAATATTTGTAGGAACTCGTACGATTTTATTTCATCTAGTTGTAAGATCGTAAAGACGACAGCATGAAGCCTATCATAGGATCAAATTTCAATTGAGAAAATGGAGAAATGTGTAGTAATGTAAAATAATTATCGATTATTTTAGAAAATTTTCGCAAAACCTGCACGGTATGCGTTTTGCAAATTTTCATTAAGCAATGACTTTCTCTACTTTTAAGCAACTAATTATGTTTTTGAAAATTGGTTTTGGGAGAGACCTCCAGATTCAATACATATACAAGATCTATTCAAAATCTATTATTCAAGACTTTTAAAAATAATTGAAAATTCCCGGCCCAGGGATGCAAACAGGTACAGTGCCGTACAGTCTTGGAAATTTCTATCACATTATAATCACTGAACATGTGAAGAACCCATAGACCATACACTTTGAATACAAAATTTTCATTGATTCCACTGCAGTTCCGAGGAATTTTTTCATCTCAAATGCATCTATTCAAGGAATAATGAATGGAAAATTCGACTTTAGTTGAATTATTCCATAAAACGAATAAAAAATAATGAACATTTCGATGAATATATTCCTGAATGTTCAATTAGTTGAGAATTCTCTATAACTTGGCACTGGATATTTACGTTTACGTCGAAAATCCTAATAAGCTGAAGAATTCTTGGCTTTCTCCTGTTTCAATATTACAAATTCTATTATATTTTCATGGAGATCTCAAATTTTGCGATTTTTCTCCTCTCAGTAGTCTTCTAATACGACAATCTCATAGAACCTTTATCTATTTCTGTCAAGGTGAACCTAAAAGCCCTCGGAGAAGAGGCCCAAGACGGCGAACGCCTGCCCCTGGCCGTCAAAGATATGGGAGCCTGCGAGATCTACCCCCAGACGATCCAGCACAACCCGAACGGCCGTTTCCTCGTGGTTTGCGGTGACGGCGAGTACATAATCTACACTTCCATGGCCCTTCGTAACAAGGCCTTTGGTCAAGCTTTAGAATTCGTTTGGGCCTCGGACTCCTCCCAGTACGCAGTCCGTGAGAGTTCCTCAGTTGTCAAAGTCTTTAAGAATTTCAAAGAAAAGAAGACCCTGAAGCCCGATATCGGGGTGGACGGAATCTTTGGAGGTTTCCTCTTGGGGGTCTCCTCGGCGTCCGGTCTCTCATTCTTTGACTGGGACACGCTGAAACTCGTCAGGAGGATCGACATTCAGCCTACCCACGTCTACTGGGCGGAGAATGCATCTTTGATTGCACTGGCGACCGCAGATCAGTACTTCATACTGAAATACAACGCAGATGTCGTCGCAACTGCTGCGGAGAACACTGAGGACATTAAGGACGCATTTGAAATGGTGGCAGACATGTCTGAGGTCGTGAAAACAGGTAAGGTTGAATATTTTCTCATAATTTGCGTCACTTATTTCCAACGTCTCGATGTCTTCCAATGAAATCTAGTAACGCACGAGTTGGTAAATATCATTTCAATACCAGTGTGAAAAAGTGGCTTTCGGGTGTGTGCTTTTGGGAAAAGTACATAACGTTCACCAAAGGCGGGTGTTACCATCCCATACATTAAGAAACACTTTTCCACGAGTACTGAATGTTATTTTCCATTAGCGTAAAATTTCACTTTACACTACGCGATGAAAAAAGAGTAGTGTAGTTCCACCAGTAACTGAATCTATAACCCAATTCACTCCCGATTTCCAACGTACCCATCAACCATTATTCTCTCCACTCCATAGGACTCTGGGTGGGCGACTGCTTCATCTACACCAACAGTGTCAACAGAATCAACTACTTCGTTGGTGGCGAAGTCGTCACAATATCCCACCTCGACAGACCAATGTACCTTCTGGGGTACGTCCCCAGGGACAATAGGCTATACCTCTGCGACAAGGAACTCGCAATTGTCTCTTACTCCCTACTTCTCTCAGTCCTGGAGTATCAAACAGCTGTCATGAGGAAGGACTTTGAAACAGCTGACAGAGTTCTTCCAACAGTTCCCAGGGAACACAGAACTCGAGTTGCCCATTTTCTTGAGAAACAGGGCTTTAAGAAACAGGCGCTCGATGTCTCCACAGATCCTGAGCACAGATTTGAGCTTGCACTTGGTCTCGGAAACCTGGAGATTGCCCATAATTTGGCGAAAGAGGCAAATAGTCAGCAAAAGTGGAGACAATTGGCCTCTTTGGCGACTCAGAAGGGAAAGCTCACACTTGCACAGGAATGTCTGCATCAGGCACAAGATTTTGGTGGATTGTTGCTGTTGGCTACTAGTACGGGTAATGCTGGGATGATTGAGAAACTGGGGGATGCTGCTGATGACGGAGGAAAGAACAATATTTCATTTCTGTCGAGTTTTCTGCTGGGTGATGTCGACAAGTGTCTAGACATTCTGGTAAAGACGGATAGGATACCTGAGGCCGCGTTCTTCGCTAGGGCTTATGCTCCCAGCAAGATCTCACATGTCGTGAAACTATGGAGGGAGAAATTGTCGACCGTGAGTGAAAAGGCGGGACAGAGTCTGGCTGATCCTGAACAGTACGAGAACTTGTTTCCTGGGTATAGGGAGTCACTCAGGGTCGAGCAATTCCTGAGGGCAGAGGGGAAGAGAAAAATACCTGCTGCTGAGTTTTCTGCTGTTAAGGTAATTGAAAGTTTCGTTTTTAATCGGGGACATGTGGAGTTGTAAGCCGGGAGACGTAACTAATATAGGCAGGGCTCTAGTTAACATACTTGAGTCATCACTTGGGATAGGATCTTTACGGATCACAAGGATGGTCGACTCGTGATCGGCTTTTAGGCATCGTTGAGAAAATTTTGACGGCGCACTGTAGACCAGTTATTGTTTTGAAAATCAGAGATCAGGAATCTTTAGGAGGCAAATAAAAATCAATTTTTCTGGTCTTGTAAAATGGAAAGAACTTTGAACAGGAAGTTTATTTTAACAATTTGAAGAAACAGATGTCATCTGTCCTTGCTCGAGAGACTCCAAGAGGAATACTTCATTGTACGGAGCTTTTTATCCTCCTTAAAGTTCATAATTAGATGGAGGAGTTTACGATGTGTCGAGCGACCATCCGAAAATATGGATGGAAGTTTGTATCTGTTCCTCCTTGAGAGGCATTCGAAAAAACACGAACGCCTGCTTCAAGCATCAGATCGGAAGAAATATTTGCATTCCCCTCAAAATATTTCTCCCATATTTTTTAAAGAACCTGAGCCTGGCAAAGATACCATAAATAATTGCTAAATATCGAAAAAACAATCGGCAATGAGATGGCGATATATTTATCTTAGTAGGTTCTAGGGAGTAATCTGCAAATTGATTGATTATCTGCTACCTACCCTTTTTCCTCCTCGATTGTTCTTTATAAATGTCTATCAGCTGTTTTACGGTCGTCATAATACGCGGAGCCTATGATCTACTACTCTCGTTTATTATGGTGATTGGTTGACTATTTAACCGTAGTATTTACCTTGCTCGAATCGTCGAACCATGACTAATCAATTATTCAGCGTTATCGGATTAATGCGCGTTCTTATGGGGTTTCTCATCATGTTTATGTGGCATGAACGTTTACGGGGTTCATTCGAGATTGTTTTTTCAGGCATATTACTTATAAAGAATATGATTTTCTGTTTGTTCATTGAAAAATTAATACAACTTACAAAATACATAAATTATTTTTAAATCAGAAAAAAACTGCGTTGGAAAATGAAAATGGTGATCTTGATTTGAATATGGGGGGGTCTTAAAATTAGAGCCCACGAGCCGAGATGCGAAAACTACTTTACTATTCATTACTACCTAAACATTCATTAAGAAGTAACTGAAGCGGTCGCAAACTTTTCATTTTTCAAGCCTCTATTTTTCCATTCTACCCAATGAAAATTAAAAGAGTGAATCCGATCTAATTAAAAAAAAAATTTTTTTACATTTATACTTTTTTTTGTCAAGTATTGGCTGCCAGAATTCGAAGTTCTGAGCTTGTTGCTGTAAATTCGAAACATTGCAAGGTCAGGAGGCTGGCTTATAATTGAGAACTTCTTGTTTCTTCTTTCAAAAGAAATTGACAAAATAGTCTACAAATTTTCGTTACATGAATTTCTTCAAGAGCTTTGCAATAATTGACTCACTGATAAGAATCATTTTTTTTTTAATTCTGCTCACAGCCGAACATCGAGAGAAAACCTCTTGAAGAAATGTTAGCAGCCGAGCAAGCCGGGGAATTCCGCCCAAGCGATGGTGAGAATTACGCAGAGTCTGATAAAGCAACTGACAAATTAGCCAACATTCTGCAAGGTCTAGGGCTCGGAAAATTACCGCTTGCACGGGAGCCACTCGAGCCTCAGCCGTCGACGGCACCCAAAACCAGCCAAGCAAGGCCTCTCACCATCGACGATGACGATCTTGACCTGGACCTTGAGCTTGATGAAAACATCGACACAACTGTAAGTTTGAAAAACATGAAAACAATATGTTGAATACATTCGATCCTCGGGATCGATGAAATGCATTAAGGAAAGTCAATTAGTGATTAGCTTGTCCTCGAGTGGACCGGGGTAACTCTAGACCGGCTATTATATTTCCAAAATAAGCTCCGGGCTGCGCGTTTTCCCCTCGTACTGCAGAGATTGGAATAATGCAATACGAGTGGGAGGATTTTTTTTTCATGGGCTGTGCTATCGGGGCATGAAGAGGTCGAACGCCAGTCGGGTAAGGTGGCTAGTTAGCGTTCAGATTTACCAGGGGTCAAACTTTTATTTGCTCTTTTCCATGTTGAAATTTTAATTGTAAAAAAGCTAAAACCTTTTGGATTGTGTTTGTTTAGACTCTGGAAGTTCTATGAAAAGCTTTTTTATTTTCATGCAGCCAGTGATGTGGATAAAAAGTACATTTGTTTAACATATTTTTCCTTATAACTACTATAAGATTTAAGTTGGTTAATAAACTAAATGTTTTATTAAAAAAATGAGTTTGGAGAGGAAATTCTAAACATTTATTCGCTAGTGATATTGAGAATGGGATGTAAAGTGTAACTGAATAATCAATTGAACGAAACTTGATCGCAGGGATGACTGCATTTGGGAAGATCATTTCCTCGACTGAAGTTTTCCGTTGTCCTCCAGCGAAGGCATACCTTAGGAGGATGTTAAGTGGAACTGCTATTGCTAATTAAATCTTAAAATATCGATAAAGATTTTTTACTTTTTAAGAAATAATTTCTTTTACTCATTCGTTTGAAAAATGTATTTCACTGGCACTTTGTCCTTGTTATCCAAGAAAAGTAGGAACTCCTTAAGTAGCTCTTTGTTGTCCCTAATTTTTTATTTTCGGGTGAAAGTGGCTCTTCAATAATCTCCCTAAACCTCGTCGTTTTCAAGATATTGAGGTAAAAATATATCAAAGTCGGATTCTGAGTCACCCACTAAATGACGGGGTTAGTATGTTGTGGAAACAAGGCTGTAAACGAAATACACCGTGACTGCTGACGAGTAAACAACCCCAGAGGGGATTTGCAACAGCACTCGAAAGGGTCTTCGTAGTATTCCTGTTACGGTCCATTTGGATCGATTTCACTGCTAACTAGAGTTTGTTAAAAAAAAATATTATTTTTCATTCTCACCTGGGATCACCGAAGAACATGCGGAATAAGTTCTCTTAGAAAAGTATTTATTTCGGGTGCCTCCGATGGGGTTTTTTAAGCCATGTGAAACTATTCTCAGAGCCGAAGGCCCTGATTGTTCAATGAGACGCCTCATTGACGCCTAAAAACCTCATCGCAACCTCATCGCCCAGACAACGAATCGTGGGAAGAATCCTAGAAAAATCACCTTTTGGAGGACATGTTTATTCCCCCAGAGATTCAAGTTATGAAATTCAACGAAGAACAAACTTAAAATCAAATAGTTTTGTCTCTAATTTTTAATCATTTCATCGTGAAAATGATTGTACCTCTACATATTATGGCACAATTAATTACACCATATTATTATGGTATAGTTAATTACGGCTCGTTTTATTACAGCAAAAATTCATTACAGCTCATTTACCGACGGCAGTGGCCGTGCGGTTAGAGTGCTAGACTAGTATGCCAATGATCCGGATTCGCTTCCCGTCACCGGCGGTCAAAATTTGTAAAAACTTGTAGCACTCTAACCTCACGATTCACTGCCGAACGGTAGTCTCGTAAAAGGGATGACTGTACCTGGCCAAGGTTTTACCCTCAGGTTGAGGTTTTTCCACGGCCCTCGGCGAATGCGGTACAGCGGGGCCGAGGGGTGGGACGGGTAAATACGTAAAAGCCCGAGAGGGCATACGTGAGGACAGGAAATCATATATACCAGTATCATTACAGCTCATTGTGTCATAGGAAAATTCATCAGGACATAATGAATGAATTTTTCATTCTAAACAAGAACAAACAACTCAACTTCGCAGACGGACTAGTGCAAATACAAATACTGTAAACGTTGTAATTAATTGGTTACATGATAAG
This sequence comes from Psyttalia lounsburyi, assembly GCA_030522865.1. Taxonomy (NCBI): domain Eukaryota; kingdom Metazoa; phylum Arthropoda; class Insecta; order Hymenoptera; family Braconidae; genus Psyttalia; species Psyttalia lounsburyi. The sequence goes on from JAPYZN010000131.1 coordinate 45,978, forward strand.
CAATGCCATAATGAATTATCCCTGTAATAAGTTTTTGTAATAAAATGTAATGTAATAATGCCTAATCGCCATAAGTAGGGGTGATACCATGAAAATTACAGAAAAGTTCTAATTATTAGACTTTAACATTGATTTTGCAAATAACAGTCAATAATTATGATGCAATTATGATTACAGGATGTCAACCTGGACGACGATCTACTGGCCGAAGATTAGAACGAATGAAAATAAAGTGATTTTATTATTCATTCCAGCCATTCCCCAACATTACTTTCCATCTATTCGAGTATTAAAAGTGATGAATTCATCAGAGGGAGACATTTTAATTGTTCTAATGATTTTACATTATTTCAATTCACATGCTAACTTCAATAAGGATTAAATATATTGTTAATATAAATAAATGTGGACGTGTGCAATGTCCAAAATTTATTCAAATTTCTTTATTGATCTATGAGTTCTGTCGTTCAAGTTAAATTAACATTCGAATGGGAAAATGAAAAATACGTTAACTCCCAGACAATATGTATGTACAGCTATTCATATAGTAATTGATCTCAATAATAGACACCAAGACAATTGTTTTGTAACCGTACATTGAGTTCTGACAATTACTTTAAGATATTGAAATGGGCGTGAAATTAATAAAAACACGTTTAGTAAAAATAAATTTTACAACATCCGGAGGATGATAAAAAGGACACGTCTAATCTCGGAAAGTAAAACGACGAATGAATAATAAAAGAAAAACAAAAGGGAAGTGCTAACTCCCGAGGAGAGATTCAAGAGAAAGAAAGAATATAGAATGAATAAATAAGAAAAGATTATAATTCGTAACAATATTTTATATGCGTGATACATATGAAACACAATTACTTTAATTCGCCCTGAATTGTCCAATGATTGTTGTTCTTGCGGTAATGAGTACTACCCGCTTATAAACCGAGGAATGAAAAAGATGACATGTTTACAATTTAGTTCCTCCAAGTTATGTAAGTCAGCGGTGAAACGTGTGGAAGTGATAGGTCCAATCATTAACCAGTGCCTGGTTTTCATCAAGATCTGTTTTTCTGGCGATTCCTTACCAGCTGCTGAAGGCATTCACACGTTCGTAACGGTAGGCCTGCAAGACGACACCTAACACGGACCTATTTCCGGTAACAAACTGCGGCCGTTCGCTGGGCAAGTACGGCATTCCATACAAATTTCAATACCGATTTTTTCAATGAAATTTATGTAATTCCTAACAGATTACTCCATGTTGACTCGACAGCAATCCGATTTGTTGAATTGTTCATTTGATCGATAGCGAGCCGTCGAGGGTCGGTCGATCGTTGGTCGAGCGAAATTACTCATCGACCGATGACTGACCAATACTCGACCAAGAGCACAACTCGATCCTTCAATTGAATGATCCATCACGGATTAAAAACGTGTGGGTATTGCTCTTTCATCGCATCACTTTTATCCATCTTTTTTCCAAGAAAAGTCAATTAAAAAGCATTGTGACGATACACGCGTTCGAACGGTTTTCCCTCAATTCGGTCATTTTTCCCGCATGACGGCGCCACCTCCATTACGCAGCAGGTGTATAAATTCTGGGAGATATCAAAAATGAATCTGGTTCGCATTGAAGTTTCTCTGGCTCATCACTATGTATTTCAAAGTAGTTATCATGACAACGATTTTCACAATTCTATGTGATATATCAAATGTGAGCATCTTTTTTGGGTGAATAATCATTTCGGCTGTGGAGAAATATTTTTTTTTCCTGTACTAAATAAAATTTCAGGCTCGACCTCTGGATTGTGAAGACGGGGAGATCTACTGGTGTCTAACAGAGCAAACTGCAAAGCGGTGTAAGGTAAGTGACGTTCAATTGTACCACGTACAAAACTTTCAACTATTTCATTTTGTCTGATCAAAACCAATGCTCAACATCAATTTTAATTGGAATGAAATTCAACCGAGCAATATTTTGGTGCACATGGCGCAGTTTTGATATTTTATTAACTACCTGCCTGGAAAAAAATAAATAGTATTTTCTGTACTATTTCTTCGCACGATTTCTTACCCCGAATTGGTATTTCATACTTTCCAAACTCCATAACTTGAAAATTACAGCAAAAAATATTATGTCCGGGCTGAGACGAAGGGGTTTTTTGACTTGTGTGACGGTGGCGGCCAAGTCATAGGCAAGAATTGCCGACCCCCACGAGTCACAACAGGCCGGAAATAGTATATTTCGTAACAAGTGAAAAAAAATGGTTTTTGGCAAGTGGGAGGTTTATATCACGAGCCGAAGGCGAGGGATATAATCCCACGAGTCAAGACTGAAAATTTACTTTTCCGACACAGCGTGATGAAATAGTATATTTCGATACGATTGCGGGAAAGTGTTTTTGGGATCGTGGAAGGTTTATAGCGCGAGTCGAAGGCGAATGATATCATCCCACGAGTCTAATTAGTACATTATGTCACCAGGCGATGAAAGTATTATCTGACGAATGTGGCTTTATAATCCGAGCTGAAGGCGAGGATTATAATCACATGAGTCAGATAAT